>CAUYSK010105621.1:0-21025 GCA_963575035.1 Avahi laniger
CTGTTATACATTTGATGTGCTAATTAGAGCTAACGAGATTTAAATTTGTAAGATGTGTAAACATTACGAGGAAATAGAAATAAAATGATAGCAGTTGATAGGTGAGTCCATCATTTCACAAGCTGTGTTATCTTGGGCAAATTATATAACCTCATTGAATCTCATTTTTTCATTTATATCAGAAAATTTAATGCCACACAGTACACAGAACACTAGTCAAACTAAGCAAACTAAACACTATCCTACTAAAACACTAATCCTTGGGCCAGAGTCGGTACTTGATATAAATTGCTTCTATTTAATTCTATTATTCTTTTGTTAGTTAACAAATATATACTGATTATCCTACTGTGGGCCACTTAGGTTCTAGGTCCTAGAAATAGGGTGTTCAGCAAACAGGACATCTTTGTCCCCAGGGAGCTTGTGCTTTTGCTTACTTCCTCTGCTTTTTTATATATGCCAATTAACCTCTCTCTACTTCACAGAGTAGTAAAACATTTGAGAACATGGTAATAAGGAAACCCACAAATAGTTATAATGATCACAATCCAGGATGTGGATCACTGAAAATATCAAATAACTTGTCTCATTGCAAATTCTGGCAAATCAGATCACAACAGATTCAATTCACTACTTCAAGTGAGACTATTAAATATAGCATTATAGCTGAATAGTCCACATATGTGTATTTGTAATATTTGCTCAAACATCTGATGTCATTTTACTAAGAATTACTTTGCTGCCTCTTACATGCCTTGACAGCTTCTCCTGTTACCTACACTCAAGTCTTTGGCTTCTCTACTCCTGAAATACAGACACTAGCTGATACTTCTTTAAAAAATTCATGTTCATACATAAAAAGTAATTGTTTCTTGCTCACATGTTCCATTTTTTCTAATTATCTTATCTCAATATCACCCTATCACAAAGTAAATATAGTTAGGACTTTAATATTTTTTGTCCAAAAGACTAAAGATTGAACTTCAACTCCCTCCCTTGCCCAAGTTGGTAGGTGATGGGATTAAAGGGTTGTGAAGTTTTAAGAAAATCCCTTTCAACACATATACAAAAAGAGCAAGGACACTCAAGGAATGAGCAAGTGAAGCCACCAGGGAAAGAGGAGAAACCTGGCTGAAGAGGGCATCCTCAAGTCAGCCTTTTGCTAGACTCTGCTCAGTGGGAGATAACACTCCTCATCCCCACAGCACAGTGTAGCAAGGAGCAAGATGAAGTTGATCCTTCAGCACGCAGATTAGGGAAACTTGACAGCTTACAGGCCTTTCTGAGAGTGGCTTCAGTCTTGTTTTCAGTCTCATAGTGTGTGTGTGTGTGTGTGTGTGTGTGTGTATATTGGAGTATTTAGATATTCACAGTCAACTAGTCATCACAGTACACCCAACCACAAATGTGTTATATTGATCATTCTTTTGGATCATCCATACCATTATACCTCTCCCTCAGGTAAGATAGTCAATACATGATTACGTATTAAATTTTCTATATCTTTAAAAGATACATAAGCAACAGGGCTGGGCATAGCTGACATATATATGTGTGTGCATAAACACACACGCACACACAAGTGTACACACACAGAGTGTGGCTCTCTTTTCCAGGAAAGAGGGCCTCTGTTCTGCGTCTTCTGCTTCAGAGAATCTCTCTATCCTTCCTCTGGCTACAGCCCTTTGATCAGGACAAAGAATCCTAGAAACAAAGAATCGTGCCCACCCGGAGCTGAGCCACGCTCTCCTCTTTGCTTCTCTGGTTACCTGCAATCCTAGAATCCCCTCTCACACCCCTCCACCCCCTTCTGCCAATGGTTATGAGCCCACTTCACCTTCTTCTCCAAGTCTGTTCCCAGGCACAGATTGTCTCGTTTGTATGAAAATGAGACAATCTGAGGGATGCCCAAGTGGCAGCTGTTTGCAGGGGGCTGGATAGAGCTTGGACATGTGAGCAGGACAGCCACATTAGACTCCTGAGACCTCTCATCTTGCAAGAAGCAGCTTGGGACAGGAAGAAAATTGGGCCTGGGCTATGAGATTTGGCAGGCTCTTCCAGCATCTCCACTTTTTAAGCATGAAGCTACAAGGAATCAAAGAATTCTAAATGTGAACGTTGCCTGAAGGTGTATTTTTTAAGGTAGGGCGATAGAACATACTCATTTAAAGATATCTAGCATGATTTATAACTTGATATATTGGATGCGGGTCTCTATTTGTACTCCTTTTCTTGCTCCACAAATGTTAGGGAAAGGCCTGTATGTCTACATTAAATAGTTAATTTTCCCTAACATTGCTGCTATATAAATTTCCAAGAGGATGACAAAAGATCTCTATAAGGTACACTTCAGACTGTGATTTCATATTAAGTTCACATTATATTGGATTGCTTTTCCCAACATGTCTCAGCAAAATATAATACAACCTGATTAAACAAAGTCTCATTCTCACACAGCTCCGCCTTCCTTACTTGGCAAAGCTTAAATCGGGTAACACCCTTTAAAGACTGTCCCTTCAGCCACATTTAAAAGAAATAGTCATTAGGACTTAACACAATCATTTTTTAAAAAGTTGAATTCTATTTCTGACCAAAGGGCAGGTAAAACTGAAGAAAATAATATTCCTAAAGGAATAACACACTTTAAACTTATCTTCCCATTCATCTTCTCCTATTTTTTTTAAACCAAAGTCTTACTAAATTAAACAAACAAAACCACAAAACACAAAGTTGAACCCCATAGGATCATTTATCTCCCTAATACTTCTAAGCCATAGTAATAATAAATTAATAAATACTTTTTGAGAACCCTCTGCAGGCAGGATGTGCTCCTAAGTCACGGCAGCCAAGAAGCATCTGTAAAATCCAATGTGTAAAATAAGACATAAGAAATACTAGGCAAGAGAAAACAGTTTTAATGTGAGGTCAGGGGCAAGAAGGATTATTTTACCTTCAGCGGTGGATAGCAACTAAATATATTTGGTAGAAAGGCAAGAATGCATTCCCTAACTACGTTTTAATTTTTTTTTAATTTAAACATTTTTACTGTGTATATGCCTCAATCACAGACCAACTTGCCAGCATACCACTTGGAAATATTGAAACTAAGGAATGTTTGCTTTATCTGCCAAAATGTGGAGAGCAAGTATGAGTACACCTAGGATTGTCTAGTAAATGTGAAGATTCAGGGCATTCTGGAATATTCCAAATCTAAATATGGAAGGTATTATATCATCTTGCTTTCACATACCCAAGCCACTGAAGATTGATTGACCAACAGCCTAAGGTAATCTGAAATAGAGATTGAAGACATGGGCAAGGATGAATAGAGAAAGGTTGGGTATTGATTTTCAGGATATTGCTCCTGAAAAGTAATGACTATTTAGAAAAAGTAGTGGCTGTAAAATGCACTGAATTTTTCGTAGCAAGTAAGTCTTCTCATTGGTTATTAATATGCAGGAGGAACATAGTACATAGGCAACAATGTCTGATTTCCTAACCTTAACTCCAGTGAGTCACTGAATCACCACATTTGGCATATGACGTGACCACTCTGCACACACCCAGTGTGTCATAACTGATGACAGCCAAGGTAGAATGTGTATAAACCATCCAGACTCCTCAACATATAGCTCCGTGGAATTAAGTCATCCCAGTGACAATGTTCACTACATTCTGTATTGTCAAAATATAAACCTAGTTACCATTAATTACTAAGGCCTGACTAAATATCCTAATTACCCAAACCATTGTCAAGTCCCTGGGGAAAGTTCAGAACCACAAATATAGTCCACAGATTAGGACTTGGGAAACATCACCATTGACATCGAATAAAGTTTGTTGAATTGGATTGAATTTGCAACATCAGAAATAATGCTTCTTCAAGGATGCAAAATGTAATGTAGAAAAGTGTTTTGTTTTGTCGGTTGTCTTAATTTATACATTTATTGAATTTTGAAACATTATCTAAACTGAGTCTTCTTAGGTATGATACAGTGTATAATACATTATGGCAAAATCCTTTGAAAAGAAACTGGTGAAATGGGGTGAATACAACAATTATGCTATTTGCATTAGAAACAGAAAAGTAGAGGGAAAAATTGAGCTGAGCTAAGCATAGTCTCGGGTCTCTGCACTTGCTGCTCTGATTGTATGAAACTTTAGTATATCTGCATAAATAGTTCCCTGAAATTTTGAAATTTCTGCCTAAACGTTACCTTCATCAAAGAGACCGTCTCTGACCACCCTATTTATAAACTAACAGTCCCTTTCTGCATCATTTTCTAACCTCTTACTCTGCTTTTATTTTCTTCATAGCATATATAGCACATATCAACATATTATATATCTATTTGCATATTATATATCTATTTGCATATCTTTTTTTAAACATCTCTCTAGAACATGTTCCTTGAGGACAGGAACTATGTTTTGTTCATTAGTATAGCCCCAATATTATATCCACAGCACATAGTAGGTCCTCAATAAATATTTGTAGAGGGAATAAATGGATAAATTGCTAAGCTTTATGTAGATCAAGATTAATTACTTTTGAAAGTTCTCATCTATTTTCACCTTAAATATAATAAATGATTTCTTTTGGAGCTGAGAAATATTTCCAAACATTTGAGATATTTTTGGGGGGTAATTAAAGAACAATACCCACAAAATATTCAGAAGCAAGAATAGATGTACAGTACACAAATTTACAAAACCAAATATTGATACCTGAAGCCCCTCAGAGTTGAATTTTCTTACTAGGATACTCAATGACAGATTACTAACATAACTGAACTTAATAGCTTCCTATTTGTGATTTAAAACCACAGGTAGTTTCAACAAATGGTGCTAGGACAACTGGATATCTGCATGCAAAAGAATTAAGTTAGACCCCTACCTCACACCTTCTGCAAAATATGATATAAAAGGAATAACAGACCTAAAGGTAAAAGCTAAAAGTATAAAACTCAGAAGAAAACAAGAGTAAATCTTTATGACTTTGGATTAGGCAATGGCTTCTTTGATATGACTTCAAAAGAAGAAGCAATACAAAATAGATAAATTGGATATCCTCAAAATTAAAAATTTTTGCATTTGAAAAGACACCAACAAAAAAGCTGACAGCACACAGAATGCAAGAAAATATTTGCAAGTCATGTATTTGATAAGGAACTTGTATTCAGAATATATTTAAAAAAACTCTTAATGACTGAATAATAATAAAAAACAATTGAAAATGGAGAAAGGATTTGAATAGAAATTTCTCCAAAAAAGATATACAGATGTCCAATGAGCACATGAAAATATGATTGACATCATTAGTTATTAGGGAATTGCAAATTAAAACAGTAATGAGAAACCACTTCATGTCCACTAGGATGACAATAACAAGTATTAATGAAAATGCAGAGAAATTGGAACCTTCATACTTTGCTGATGAAAACATGAACTGCTGTAGCCACTTTAGAAGTAGTTTGGCAGTTCTTCAAATTATTAAATGTAGAATTATCAAATGACCCAGCAATTCACAACTAGATATATACATAAGAGAATCGAAAACATATGTCTATACAAACACTTTTACATAAATGTTTATAGCAGCATTATTCATAATACCCAAAAGGTGGAAACAACACAAATGTCCGTCAACTGATGAATGGATAAGCAATTGTACTGTATCCATTTGATGGAATATTATTTGGCAATAAAAAGAAGTATTGATACATACTACAACATGGATGAACCTTAAAAACATTATGCTAGGTGAAAGAAGCCAGTCACAAAAGGTAACATATTATAATACTTTTTATATGAAAAATATGGAATAGGAAAATCTATACATTTCGAAAATATACTATTTGTTACCTAGTGCTGGGTTGGGGTAGTGAAGACAGGAATGGGGAATGCCTGCTAGTGGGTACCCGATTTCTTTTTGGGATGATGAGACTGTTTGAAAATTAGATAGTGGTAATGGTTGCACAACTCTGTAAATACACGAAAAACTACTGAAATATGCATTTTAAATGAGTGAATTTTATGGTATGTAAATTTTATTTAAGTAAAACTATTTAAAAAACCACATGGTTGATTCAAGTACAAATCATAGCTGGATACCAAAATCTCACTGTTGGTACACTGAAGTCGTGCCACATAATAAGGTTATATAGAGGAGCATGAACCCTTCTTCTGGGGGGGTTCAGATTATTAAAGACAATAGAATTCTTCCCTCCAGGGCAAGTTCTATTCATAGGAAGTGCAAAAGCCCATTGCTCAAATTTTCTCAGTGTGTTGCTTTAGGGTCTGAAATGCCTTTTACAGGTCACCCTGTGGAATAAGTCATGAAATAACTTAGTAAAATAGAAACACTATATTTGAAAATTCATAGTATATTAACTTATTAACACTCATAAGAAAAAGCTTATGAACCTAATTAGCCAGGCATTTCAGTAAGGCCCTCAAGGCATGAAATGTTAATTAAAATTTCAGGAAAGAGAAAAAAATTTGGTATCTGGCACATTGCCCAAAGCAGTGGTTTTTAGAAGGTCCTAAAGACTAACTCTTCTGCACATTATAATTTATCCACATTGCTTTACCCCTCCTGCCATGTAAATGAACTCTAGCCAACTAGGCTAGATTTATACAATTTTAATCTTTTGTTCTTTAAGCTTTTCTAGGCAAGTTGGTAAATCTAGGATTATAAATCATAATCCTTGGCAGTGAAAAGCCACTGAAGTGTTTTTAAGAAGGGGAGTGCCATGATCAGGTGTTTTAGAAATATCATTCGCTGTTATGTGGAGAACAGATTTGTGAGGAACAAGACTGGATGTAGAGAGACGGTACAGGGACCAACAACCCACCAAAATGGTGTACAGATTTCTTCAAAGTGAAAACATCTGAGCTGCAACAGATGCAGAAAAACATCTTATCTGACCTTCCCTTCTCTGACTAAAGTAGAGTCAGCTGCCACAAATCACCTTTCCAGGGAATTCTCTAGTCAGGGAGGCTACCGGCCTTGAGCACTGAGGCATTCCAAAAAATTGTGTAAACAGTCCTAATTAGAACCTTCTATTATTTGAAGCCCTAAACTCCCCCTTTATTAAGCTGGTATATAAACCCTCACCCATAGCTATTTAGGAAGTCACTTCTTATGGGGTGCTACCTCTCATGCATGTGAAAATAAACTTTTCTCCTGTTAATTGTCTATGGTCACTTAATTTGCAGCTGCCCCCCACCCCCCAATTAACAAAGTTGGAGAGGGAAAGTTTTTTTCTGCCAACAATAGATTAGAAGGCTGTTGCACTTACCCTGGTGAAAAATAATGGTGGTTTAGACTAGGGTAGCGGCAGAGGGAAGAGAGAAAGAGGTGTTTCAAGTAGTGTAGAATCACTAGTTGTGATTGGGGTTTGGCTGCAGTCAGGAAGGAACAGGGAGAAATGGGAATGATTCCCAGGTCTCTTCCAAGAGCCCTTAGAAAAGCTAATACTTTGCTGGCTGAATGGCCTTGGACACATAAAGTGTTCTGCAAAACCTTGTTTTGAGGTGAGGGTGGGGTGGAAGTGTGGGGTGGATAGGTTAACAGCAGGTGACAGAATTCCTCATGGAAAAAAATTGCCTGGTTTAGCAAAAACATCTTTGTGAGACATCTTTGGTTTCTGCATTTGGAAGTTTTCTAAAATGATCTAAAAATTAGACAAGAAAAGTATATTGCTTGCATAATACTGTAAAAAGAATGTTTTGCTTCAGCTGGAGTTGGATCTGTCAAGTGTTCCAAGACTAGGGAAAGCAGTAAGGAGGCAACAGAAGGAATAAAAGATGGCCCAGCAAGACATTCAGAGCTAGGCCCTGAGCAAAAGTGCTGGCTAGTGGCCAGTCCTGCTAAAGAGCAGGGATGTCTGACGTTCAGTTTAGTGCTATGGGCCACACTGTGCTATGATGCAGTGTCCTTGTAGCTCAAGATATACACCAAATCTTCAACCCAGCTGCCTGATGTGAATGCGTTGTGAACACATGTGCTTCCCATTTGGGTCCATGCAGAATGGATAGACGGGGACAGCATTAAGAGGAGTTGAGTGGGAGGTGGGATGGCAGGAGGGGAACAGGGAAATGTTGTGTTCGCGCTATTTTTGAGACCCAGGGTAGGGGCAAGAGGGGGGCCATTTTTATTTAACTATTGTAGGGCTGCAAAACTCTGAGCAAGGTGGATCATTACGGCTACCAATTCAGCTGATCCATGGGTAAACACTTCCATGAGAATCTTTTCAATTGTCTTTTTTAGAATTCTAACTCCTGAATTTTCTCCCTCTTCCTTTCTGTGCAAAAAACAAAAGTATTTGTGAATATAGGTTATCTTTGCAAACGTTTAATGGTACAGAGTATCAAAAGAGCTATTATCTGTATCGTGTATGAAATGTACCAATTAAATGGTGGAACTGCTGAGTGTTAGAACAAAATATTTATCAGGGCATAGAAATAATATTGGACAATTTTTAATCTTATGAATCTCTTTTTGGTGCTTCAGCAATATATCGGTTTTTCTTCATTAAGACTTCAGAATTAATGAAAATGTCTAAATTCCAGTATAAATCCAGTCTCTACTTTGAATATGTACTAAGCCTATTTTTTGAAGAAAAACATTATTAACATGTTTTCTCTAATTTTTTAAAGTTTATTTTCTTATTGTTTGAATTATTCTCCAAGGAGGCTTCCTTGAAGCAGGGCAGTTTAGAAAATAAATGATGTACTTAGAAATTATCCTTATGGGTTAATCTTTTATACAAACATGTCCCTCATTTTCACAGGCCCATGGAGGCATTACTGTATTTACCAAGCTCCTGGCTCTCTCTGTGGTTACCACAGGATCTCTAATCAAAAATTAGATTGTTTTCTCCCCCTGTTGAGATTAAATCTGTAGTATACTCATAATTTTCAAATAAGATCTAAGAGAATGTACTTTGAAAATACACAGGAAAAATGAGGGTTTTTTTTAAAGTTAAAAGCCATAGGTGCTTGGTTTGGAGTCTTCTCTGAATTTGTATATTCATTCCACTAATAAAAGGTGCAAAACTACTTACATTATTTTGATTCTATAATGTAGATACATTTTTAACTTTGCATAAATTAGGTTTTATAGATTGTATGGAAAATTTTAAATCGAATTTATTTTTTCAGTAGTGACAGAAGAATACAAACCTGAGTATTTTAATTGGTCACAGGCTCTTCTTGCATCTATTATCTGCCATATGCAATTATTTGCAATGAATAACAAGCAATACTCAGTGGTGTCATTGAGCCAAACTAACCTGCATCAGCCTGACGTACTAATCAGGTGAAAGTTAAGATGAATATTTTTTTGTCTTTGAAATATTATTTAACTTGTCACCAAGGCCGGTTCCTAACATCATCTAACAGAAAAGATACTCTCCTAGATCTTCCATATTAATCCACATCTATAATGGCACTTTGGCATAAATTTAGTAGGCTTTCCACATACAACTCTGAAGAAAAACTCATTATCTCTAACATTTGTGATGGCAGGAAATTTTTGCAATAGTTCCACAAAATGAGAAGTGGACAAAACAGTTCTGTTTTTAGACATAAAAATACAGGAAATGAAACATAACTAGCTCCTTTTCCTATCCAATCTGTTAATTACACTGTCTGACCAAAGTAGAATGTTTTATAATTATCAAACCTCTCCAATAGTTTTCTCATAGCCATAGTTCTCTCTGGATATGCCTGCTATTTGTGGAAATTTCAAGAAAAGCAAAAGTTTATCAACAAAATTCTCTTCTTCTCCCCATCCTCAAAGCCATCAATAAAGAGTCCAACTCGAGAAAAGATCGTGTGCATGGAATGGAATTATTAAAAGTAAATCTTTAGCAATATTTTGTCACTGGAATATGAGTATTTTGGACTTTTCGGGAATGTTTCAACAAAGGAGTGCTAAAGAGAAACACAAGGCATTTACAGGAGTAAGCATACTTATCACAAACATTTGGGGAAAAGATGAAAAGTTAATTAGAAGGAAGAGCTCAATATTAATGTTACCTATTAACTTCAGTTAGCTGTAATTTCCTGAGAAACTAATATATGACATGTTATTCAGCATTCTATTCTAAAACAATAGGTTTCTAGCCTTGAAACTCATCAAAAATAAGAAAAATAAAAGATTACAGCTTAAAATTTCTCTCCCTTCAGTTTCAAATACATAAGCTTTGCATGAAACTTTACCCTAGTAATTAACATGACTAATAACATTTCGGGTCACCAACTTGAGCCATTTACAGCAGTTGTGGGAGTGGGAGAAATGAGAAAAAATTCCTAACGTGTTTCCCTCCCACTGTCCTTTCTTCTTGATAAAGGTCACAGAATTGTTTCAATTTTGCTTTATGATAGATCAAGTATAAGACTGTTGGAGCTAAAAGAAACTCTTTTAGTTATCTAGATTCATTGTCTCATTTTATACAGAAGAATAAACTAAGATCCAGAGAATTTAAATGACTTGCCCAGGATCACAAAACTGAAAATAGTGGGACAAGAGCTAGAAAATAAAGATCAGTGCAATTTTCTCTGCTAAATATATTTTTGTTGTTAGTTTAAATATGTTAGATTAATTCAGGTAAGCTAGCTAAAAATACTTGAACTTATTTCTCAATATAAAAAGGATAGATAAAACATTTAGAGCATAAGAGTAGAAAGAGAAATGGCCCACATAACAATGGGACAGAGCATATGTGCTTTGCTTTTTAAGCCTCTGGGCCAAAATCACACTTATTATGATCTTGGTAACCAAAAAGAATCTTGTTCCTGGAATACTTGTAGGGACCTGAATTAGTCATAAGCTTCTTAGGAAAGAATTCATCCTTTGTTTGATACTGCAATGATTCTTGATCAGAAAGGCAAGCAAGCCCTTTTATTGTTATAGGCCTAGTCATACTGAAATGGCAGGTGTAACAAATCCTTTGGAAACCTTTGACTTAGGAACCATCAATATTAAGTGATTTTAGTATGGATTAGATGATTTCATAAGGTCTCTCTTTGCTCTTTCTTTCCCTATTCCTGTTGGTGCCAGCGCAACAAACTTCACATGCTTGCTTAACTGAATTAGAGGCGGTGACAGTGATGGAATTTTGAGTCACAGATTGATTCAACTTAAGAAATAGCCATAGAAAGTTGATCCTAAAGTATTAAATATTACCGAAATTATTCTCAAAGGTTTACATGAGGAGGACTCAAATGCCAATATCAGGACAAAACAACTCCATTGACTTTGGACCAAATATTTGGTCATTTGATAAGTGATAAGTCTAACTCAGGTTTCCCTTCTACTCAATTATTTTCCCCACCACACATAAATCTGTTACTGCTGGTAGCCAGAGGATAAAAATTGTTTTCTAATCTACTTTCACAGGTAGGAGACTGACCAAAAGCTCCATTTGGTCCTTAATTAAAGTTTTCCATTTTGCTAAAAGATAAGAAAAAAAAACCACTCTATTTCTGCATTCTCTAGGAACAAATTTAGCTTGATATTATATTAAAACACAACATTCAGAATAATATCTGGCATCTTACTGACATTCCAGAGACATACTTGAAATAAGTGATGTCAAAGGGAACTAAAAATGGTGAAGGAAATTACAGAAGTGTTTGACTGTCATCCAAAAGATTCTAACAGTTCTCTCGGAGGAAAATTTCCCTCCACCCCAGAAGCATCTTAAGCCTCTGTACCAAAGAATGCTAAAGATTTTAACTGACTGGCAAAATACAGAAGCAAAATAGTTTTGACTTGGTAGCTGGATGTTTTCTTTTTATTTACATACTTGACCATTTATATAAGTAAAAATAAGTAGAAAACAAAAAATCGGGAATAATTTATATACGGCAGAGTCCATTCTATTTGAATACAGCAAGGGTCTTCAATCTTTTATAGCACACAGAAACTCATCAAAGCTCAAACATTTGATTCTCAGCCCCCTCCCCCCGAAATACTGTGAACAACCCATCATGCTTATTCTTATAAATCAACATGAAATTTGACAAATTTCCCTTCCTCATTTCAGATATGACTCATTGCTCTTCATGTAACCCCCAAGGACCAGAAGCTCTACTTTAAAGCAAAGAAACAAAAGAAGAAGCATCTTTAATTCAAACTGGTTTACCCAGAGAACTCTAATAGTTATTATTCACTGACTTCTTAAGTACACATTATAAAGCTGAGTACTTGAAGTATCGTCTCTTCACCTTTCCCTGGGGAAACCAATGTAGAAAAGCCGGAGCGGTAACTTGACTGATAAGTCGTGCACTTGAAGTTTATCAGCAGTTCGACTTAACCATCCATTATCTCCAGGATGCTATTGGATTTTAGCTTTGGGAGGATTTTATTTTATTTTCAAGATTTGGGATCATTTTCCCTCTAGACCTCTCTAACTTTGCATGCAGAAAGTAATAGATCTGAGCTAGTTCTCAAAAGGCTTTTTAATTTAAAACCTGCCTCTTTTTCTTCTGTTTGATAACCCCTATCCCCTCCTCCAACCCCATCTCTCTCAGATTTAGAAAGAGCTGTGGAGCTCAATACAGAAGTCTTAAAATCATCTAGAAAGGCCTGCAGTCTTTCAAATAATATTCAAATAAGAAGGAAAAAAGAATATGGCACTCCAATAAAACTCCCCTTACCCTTACTTGGAAATAGGAAAAAATAAATAAAAGGCTGAGGCCCCTCTGCTTTTTTTTCCCAAATCCTAGAGACTTCTAGTCCCAAGAGAAACTGTTTCTTGGTTTAGAAGAGCAGAAGAGTTGAAGTTAAACAATGATCCTTTTTCCATTTCTAAAAAAAAAAAAGAAAGAAAAAGGAAAAGGCCAGCAGAGGCAAATGCTCTGTTGGACAAATTGTTTTAGCAGATGTTCATTGTCCCAGGGAGAAAACAGCCCCTACTTTGTAGCTTAGCATTTGAAAATTTAGAAGCTTAAATATTTTTAACTTGAAATGAGCCATTTGGTATGAGTGAGATGTAAATATTAAAACCATTTATATGAGCAAATGGTTACATTTTACTATTAAGTCCACAGAATGCTAATGACTATTGTTTGGACTTCATATCATAACGTGGTGATGCAATGATCTAGCTCATCTGAGCTCTTCAGCTTCTATAGGGTTTTTTTTTTTAAATCATTTACAATGGTGCCTCAGAAAAATATTAATAATTATAGTAACATTTACAGAGTACTTGTGATGTACCAGACACTTATAATTATTCTTGAGATAAGTGTTATTATTATGACCATTTTAAAATGTGGAAACTAAGGCTCAGAAAAGTTAAGTAACTTGACTAAATCACACAGCCAAGAAGAGGTGGCATTGGCATTTGAATGCAGGCAGTGTGACTCCAGGACAGGGGTCAGGTAAGAGATATTTTAGACTTTAAGAGCCATCAAGTCTCTATTTCAACTACTCCACTCTGTCTCTATCACACAAAAACAGACTTAGATGACATGTAAATGAAAAAGTATGGCTGTGTTCCAATAAAACTGTATTTATGGACAGAAATTTAAATTTCATATAATTTACATATGTCGCAAAATATTGTTTTCTTTTTTTTTCCAACTGTTTAAAAATGTAGAAACAATTCTTACTCCATAGGCTGTACAAATACAGGTGGTGGGCTGGATTTGGCCCACAGACTGTAATTTGTTAACCCCTGCTCTGGGCTCTCAATGGCTATATTATCACTCTAGTGGTGTCATTTATATAATGTTCCTTAACAGCTAATAGAAATATATCTACATTCTAGTTTTATCAAGTTATATCAGACTTTTATCATAGAGATTTTGGGAAATAGGATTTGCTTTTTATATATATGTTAGGTTGACTCATATGAAATGAGTCAATGTTGACTCATGAAATTTTTCAAATTGACCTATGAAAGTGGCAATTTCATATGTTTCAATGTAATTTTACAAATGTCTGTTGCCTTAGGAGGTAACATTTTTTATTTTATTAGAGCTATTAAAGCATAGTCTAGTGACCAGCGGAACATCATATAAATTATTCAGTCATCAGATGTATGGTCCAATAGATGATCTTTCAAGTTTCTTTAGAAGGTTTTGTACGAATGAATTATGATAATCTAGGCCTAAAGTTACGAAGAAAGGGGAACATCATATTACTCCATAATTTCTCTGTGACAAGTACGAAACCATATTGCCATATTTAGTTTTCGTAATGACACTATGAAATAAATATTTTTATCTAGCTCATGGTAGAGAAAATCCTGGTTCATGGAGACTAAATAAATTGCCCACATTCAGAGTGCTAATAGATGGCAAAACCTGGACTTGAAAAAAAAAGAAATGACTCCTCTTTGTTTTGCTTGCATAACAAAGGCAATTTCATTGCAATCTGTCAGTTATTACTAAGACTTTTGAGATAAAATTAAATTTTCATTTTCAAAATCATTACTAGAAAGCCTATTGTAAACCATAGTGTGAGAATTTCTCCTACTTTCAATAAACTCCCAAAATATACACAATTTTTAAACACTTTCTGCAGCCATATTTATATTGTTTCTTTGGAAGTTTTTATACCAATTAACCCCTAACTGGGGAAGATCTAATTTATTTCTAATTTGAAGAGAAGATGAATCCGCTTCTGGAAAATGTAATCTTAGTGAGTTAAATAATTACTTAAAATCGATAGCTTTACAAAGTGTGAGAATTTTAGAGCATCACATTTTCTTCTTTCACATTTTAACACATTAGTAGAACATTTAACAAGAGAACATATATATTTCTGCATACACTAAGATAACAAGCATTAGGGAAGGGAAGAAACTATAAAATAAAATCTAAAGAAATATCAAGATCACAATATTAAAATTGTAATTATGATACTTTGCTTCACTTATGCTTCCCATTCCCTGCCCCCCCCAAAAAAACCAAACAGTAACTTCATCCATGATTATTAAGAAATAAACTATAAAATAAGTAAGAAATTCTAAAGAATTCACCACAGAGATATCCACCAGAGAAAAAGAATTACTCTAAGTTATGGTTGCATTGGAAAGATACATTACTGCTTTTTTTCTTCTCTTTTCTTTCCACCTTGTTTCATTATTTTTCTTTCTTTTTTTGGGGGGGGCATAAGCAAATAAAATAAATTTCAGGCATGACTGGCTTCTTTCCTCTCTCAATTTTCCATCTTTACTTTTATGACTTTCTCTTCTAAATGCCAGATTGACTATTCTTACTATTTCAACTCTTCAAATAACTCTGTTTCACTTCATTCAAAATTTACTTCAAAGTCAGTCTTCTTTAGAATGTAAGTTGTAACTAAAAATAGCGACATGTGCAGAAAGTGAAGTTCAAAAAATAACGAAAGGGTTCTGCTAGTTCCCAAGAAACAGAGGGTTTAGGTGATAGGAAAAAAAATATGAATAAAACTTTACAACTTTTATAATGCACTAGTTTTTGTTGTTGATGGTTTTGTTTCTAACACATAATCGACCAGGATCAAAAATGGTTGAAGGAAAACGGAATTTTGGATCTTCTGATTTCCACTGGAACATAATCACTATAAAAGTAGAGCTTTTATCTTATACATTGCTGAATTTAAAACATAAGACTGTTCCTGGAACATGATAGGTGCACAATAAATATCTACGGAATGAGCAAATGATTATTGAAGAATGATTTTGGACATGGAAATTCAGGGGCTCAAAGATTAAACAGATGATTATTGTCTTGCCTTAATGAATCCTTCTTTATCCACAAGTAGAAGCAATGCGGGAACTAATCCACAAGTCATCCAAACAAAGCACTATTTAGTAATATGGACATGATACCAGTTTAAAGATAATGTGACCATTGTCATTTTGGTACTGGTAATAATCAAGAAAGGGAAAACTAGATAATCCAGTTAGATCATGATTCCTAGACTTTAAACGGCAGACTCCAGCAAGTTCAACGAAAAAATAGGTGTGATTCTGAGGCCAGTATTATAAATAAAAGGAATAAAGTCACAAAAAATGTCAAGATGTTCTGAAAACAAAAATAATGACCCATATTCCTGCATTTGGCCACAATAAGATATATGAGACCTATAAAACAGGATTTCTTATTTACATTTGGAATCAAACACTTCTTTGCTGCGGGGGAGTGTCCTGTGCAGTGTAAGGTGATTAGCAGCCTCCCTGGCCTTTGCCCACTAGATGCCAGGAGGACCTGCCCTCTCCGTTGTGACAACTAAAAAAATATCTTCAGACATTGCCAAACTGAGAGCTGCTCAAAAGGAAGAGAAGAGAGAGAGAAGGTACTCTCAGGTTTTAGAAATGCATAATAGCAAACATGGAAAAAGGAATGTAGAAGAGTGGTTCAGAAATTGTATCATTGCAACTGAGGAGTTAAAATTCTAGTTAAACAGAAATTTTAAGGAAAAAAAGAAAGGAATTTCCCTCATGGCTTATCAGAGTAAGACTGAAGGGTGGTACTGATTGTGTGTAAACAACAAAACAATTAAAATTATTAAAATATTTTGTATACATCTGTATCCTCCGTTTAGGCAAATAGTCTAATATTATAAAGAGAGGATTTTTAGGAAAGCAGAGATTAAGAAAGTACTTTGTTACTATTCATATTATTCTGAATTTGTAAAGTTATGTAAATTTCATACCGATATGGGGAAATTAACAATCAAAGGCACAATGATATTTTTAGAAATCTTTGACATGATGTTTAAAAGGTGTATCATAAGATAAATATCTCAATTTTTAAAACATAAAAAGTATAGGTGAGTTTTAAAAAATTAATAAACTATTTAGTAAGGATCCCTGAAATTCTAGAAAAAAGAAAGAAATGCTACATACCTGCAATAGAAGAATTGACTTTCTTGAGCTCACTATAAATTAGATATATTAACCTTATACTCGACTAGATTTCTTGAATGGTAGATTAGAGTAATGCTATAGAGTAAGTCCATAATATCTTTGATTTCCATGAAGGGTTTGTCAAAGACTCTCAGGCTGTCTGTAAGCACAGGCTAGCTGAAAACATGGTTTCTTTCCTTCACACCAACAGCTAACCGTTCTCCCCATTCCATCACACCCGCCCTTGTTATAATATAATATAATGTTTTGGGGAATCTCTAGGGCTCCTCAAAATAAAGTTTCAAAGCTATTAGAGTCTATAATCAATAAGTAAGTACCCTTATCATTTTATGGTATATTAGTCACTGTGGTCTACACTATCAATGCAATTCAGTCTCTCTCTAATTAAGGTTGAACAAAAATTTTATAGACTAATTTCCATTCCAGCCTGGATGAACTTTATTCTTTTTGCAAAATTCTTAATCCATAGAGAAGCAAATCAATATTAGTTAATATTTATTTTAGAAAAAATACTGCTCAGAAATGAAATCAAGATTTCCTTTTGTTGCACAATTAAATATTCCCCGTACAGTTATTTTTATTAATGTCGCAATAACTCTTCCATACTACCAAAGAAGAAACAGCGAGCTACATATGGGAAGAAATCTACCTGTAAGATATTGTCTCAGGTTGACTTTTGCTCCACTCCACCCGTCTCATATTTACATGTCACCTTGCTCTAGCAATTGCAAAAAAGAACTCAGCAAATATTTTACCAGTATAGATATTGTAAGCACCGTAGTAGCAATAATATGAAGGGTATATTTTCAGGGCAAAGAATGCTTTTTGACAAGGTGAAGAAAAGAATGTAAACTAGAGTAGAACTGTGTAATTACATCTTACCTGGAAAGAAATGCACAGTTCCAACAAAACTAAAAATGGTGCTAAGTCTCATTAAATGTACATAACCACAAATCATGTATTTATTTAAATGAGACTCTTCAATTTTACTACTACATAAATAAAAAATACAGTGTAATGAATTTGTGATAGCTGATGGTACTGTGATTCTTTATTTTAGTTAATTTAAAAATGTATAGGAATTCAAGAAAGGAGACTCCAATTTGATGATTTAAAAATGAATGGATTGCACGTTCATATTCAACTATCACTTCATTGACATTATTTCATGTAATAGTTTCCTGACCAAAGTGTTGGTTAACTTGTGGAAAACTCATGTCAGGTAAAGGCATGCTGCAATAATTTCTTTCCAGCATTAACTAGGGTTGACATTATACAGGTCATGTTTATACTTAGATGGCTTCAAATCCTGAACAAATGGAAACTTACCTAATGAGACAATAAATATTTGACCTGACTTGTATCCATCTTGGTGATCTTCCTTGTAAAGAAAATATGTTTCTAAGGAAACCCAGATGCTTGCAAGACAGGAGGTAAAATCTTTGAAAGAAAGGATCAGTAACAGCATTCAACTAACTAGGTTCATCTGCAAAGTTGGCAACACCTGTTTTCAACCTATAGTCTATATAAAGTCTATGATGCTAAGTGCCTGTTCACAAGATTGCAGCGTTCAACGTAAGCCTTTGAAAGCATGGACTCCTTAGGAATGGGAAGATGATTTGACCCAACAAACTTAACACAGTCCTCTTCAAACCTTGCCCTACATTAGGACCTATAATGAACACTCATTTCTGAGCCTGGGAGCTACTAACTTTGAATCAAGAAATGCTGTTTTTCTTCCTGAGGATGAAAGATGGCTTTTTTTTGTTTTGTTGTTCATACCTATTAGTGCACTCCATTAAGTGTAAGAACCCTGATTTTATCTTCATTGCTAAGAAAAAAATCATTAAGAAAATAGCCAAAAGAAAAGAGGATAAAATAATGAAAATATATACAGGTGTGTTTTTCTTAACAACTACTTAGGTATAAGATCAACTAATCTTTTTGGAAATTAAAATATAAAGCCCATTTTGCAGTTGGAATCAAAATTTGAAATCTCTCCTCCAATAGAAATAATGATATTTACATCCACAGCAATAATATCAATATTTCAACCTTAAACACACTCACAACCTCCTGGTTTCCATGTACTTACTACTCTGAAACCAAGAAGCGAACTCTAGAGCCCGTCTCACAGACGTCTATTATGATCTCTACCTCTTTTTTCCTTCTTTTCTCAGAATCTTCAACTGGAAGAAAATCAACTTAGCATGATTTTACATGAAACTATCTCAAGTAAAATCATTATTTTAGATCTACTCATTCACTAAACATAAAAGCCTGTAAGTGATTTAGGAACAGTTAAGCACAAGGAAGAAGGTAGCAGTTTGAAATCCAAATCTTACCTGGTAGGTTGAAATAAAATAACACCCTTGAAAGCCTTCTTGATTTGTGCTTCTCTCCTCAAGGGACAACTAAATCACAGGAGCCTATATTCTTAAACCCTAAAAGAAAAATCAGGAAGCTTGATCTGTGCACATAATGGCCTGCATAATGTAAGAAAAGAGCTGTTTCTTGGCAACTAGAAAACAATCCTTTTCAATTAACTCACAGCAATTGGCCCACATTTGTTGTTAAACACAAGAGTAAGAAAATGTTTTAAGAACTGAAAAGAACCTGGTAATAACTCACCAAGAAAGTCAGATCAGTTTGTTCATTTTGGAAAGCATTTTTAATTAATGGGCTGCCTATTCCAATTGCCTCCTTCCTAAGAACATCTACTGACCGCCTGTCTCACTTCCTTGTTGCATATTCTTTTTGTAAAACCCCAATCCTAAATAGTTGCATTTGTTGTTGCAGAAACACAGTGAAAAGGTAAAAAAGATAGTTCTAGCAAATCAATGGTATATAATGTTATCCTCATCTTAAGCATTTTCAGTATTATATTTTGCTTTCTAAAATGTCAGCTTAAATGTAGCACCAGATACTCATTAGGATACAAAATTCAAAACAGTTGTGTGTTATAGACCACCTCCAGCAGACGCTAATTTTAGGTAATACATAAGAAGCACAGCTGTGCCAGGTTGATTTTGTGGTAACTTGACAGTTTGGGGAGATTTACATACACTTAGGAGAATTTAATGAATTTGGACAATCTTAGGTTGCTGTGTATTCTCACATACATATTTGAAATTTTATATATCAATAGAATTCTGTATGTGAACCCCTGTTTAGGAATCTCTGCTCAAAAGGAAAGTCTGAGACAAACATGTTATACATAGATAATTTTTGCTATCAATCTAATTTAACCATTGCAAATGGTAAAGTTTTAACTGTTAATATCCAGTATGGTTATATCTCCCAAATGTGAAGACAACTTAAGATGGATAATTTCCGTATCCAACCAAAGCTAAATTGGATGAATTTCTGCCTTCATTACTCCTCCACTTTGCCAGGATTGAACAAAAGTGTATGCTATGGTGCTTTATTTCTAACTGCATTTTGGTTTTCTTTTTTCTTCTTTTATCATCTAAATCGCCCTAAAACGTATCCATCTCATCTTTCTGTCATTAATAAGCAATTCTTCTTAGATACTATTCTTAAAATATATCTTTTTGGAGGCAACATGTTAGCATAAAACACTTTATTGGTGGGAATTTGAGGCAGTGTTGTCAACTGCTACAGGTGGTATGTTTGGGTAGACCTGCTGGCACCTTCAAATCACACTCTCGACAGCTATGTACACTTTCCCTGGACAGAACTGGCTGGGATATTTTTACAAGTGTTTCTTTAGTCTTATTACTGACTCTTCTGCTTGCTAGCTCTATTACCTCAGGCAGATTTGTTAAACATTTTGTGTCTCAGTTCCCATATCTGTCAAATGAAGTTAATAATATTTACATCGTAGGGTTGTTGTAAGGATTGACTAAGATTACGTATGTAAAGCTTCTTTAAAAAATTCCCATGGCCGGGCGCGGTGGCTCATGCCTGTAATCCTAGCTCTCTGGGAGGCCGAGGAGGGTGGATTGTTTGAGCTCAGGAGTTCGAAACCACCCTGAGCAAGAGCAAGACCCCGTCTCTACCAAAAATAGAAAGAAATTAATTGGACAGCTAAAAATATATAGAAAAAATTAGCTGGGCATGGTGGCGCATGCCTGTAGTCCTAGCTACTCGGGAGGCTGAGGCAGTAGGATTGCTTGAGCCCAGGA
>CAUYSK010105623.1:0-24066 GCA_963575035.1 Avahi laniger
TTTATTTTTATTTTCAAATATTAAGCAGTACAGAGGTTTTTGTTACATGGATGCCTTGTATAATGCTTAAGTTGGGGCTTTTAGTGTGCCCATCACCTGAATAGTGTTCATTGTACCCAATAAGTAAGTTTTTACCCCTCACTCCCTCCTACCATCCCCCCTCCTTTGATTCCAATGTCCTTTACATCTCTTTGTGCCCTTGAGTACCCATCATTTAGCTTCCACTTATTAGTGAGAACATGTGGGGTTTGTTTTTCCATTTCTGAGATACTTCACTTAGGATGGTCTCCAGTTCCATCCAAGTTGTTACAAAAGACATTATTTCATTCCTTTGTATGGCTAAGTAGTACTACGTGGTGTGTGTGTATCTATCTCTCTCACTTTTTCTTTATATACTCATGAATCTGTGGGCACTTAGCTTGATTCCATATCTTTGCAACCAAATTGTGTTGTGATAGACATTTGAGTATAAGTGTCTTTTTGATAAAATGACTTCTTTTCTTTTGGGTAGATACCCAGTAGAGGGATTTCTGGATTCAGTGGTAGGTCTACTTTTATTTCTTTGAGGAATCTCCATGCTATTTTCCATACAGGTTGTACTAATTTGCAGTCCCACCAAGAGTGTATAAGCAAGTCCTTTTTCTCTGCATCCACACCAGCATCTATTGTTTTTTGACTTGTTAATAATGATCACTCTGACAGGGGTAAGGTAGAATCTCATTGTGGTTTTAACTTGCATTTCCCTTATGAAAAATGTTGAACATTTTTTCATATGTTTGTTGACAATTTATTTGTCTATCTTCTTTTGAAAAAATTCTGTTCATGTCTTTTGCCCACTTTTCAATGGGGTTATTTTTCTCTTGCTGATTTAGTTGAGTTCCTTATAGATTCTGGATATTAGCCATTTATCAGATATATAGTTTGTGAATATTTTCTCCTATTGTGTAGGTTGTCTATTTGTTATTTCCTTTGCTATGTAGAAGCTTTTTAATTAAGTCCCATTTATTTATTTTTGTTGTTGCTGTATTTACCTTTGGGGTGTTAGTCATAAATTCTTTGCCTAGGCTGATTTTCTAGAGAGTTTTTCCTATGTTTTCTTCTAGAATTTTTATGGTTTCATGCCTTATATTTAAATCTTTATTCCACCTTGAAATAATTTTTGTATAAGGCAAGAGATTGGGAGATTTTGTTTCATTCTTCTGCATGTGGTTAACAAAATTTCCCAGCACCATTTACTGAATAGAGTGTCCTTTCCCCAGTGCATGTTTTGTCTACTTTGTCAAGGATCATTTGTTTGTAGCTATATGGTTTTATTTCTGGGTTCTCTATTCTGTTCCATTGGTCTATATCTGTACTTTTATACCAGTACCGTGCTGTTTTGATTATGATAGCCTTATAGTATATTTTGCTTAAGACTGCTTTGGCTATTCAGGCTCTTTTTTGGTCCCAAATGAAGTTTAGGATTATGCAAAATATGATATTGGTACTTTGATGGGAATTGCATTGAATCTGTAAGTCACTTTGGGCAGTATGGACATTTTAATGATGTTAATTCTACCAATCCAGGAGCATGGGATGTTCTTCCACTTGTTTGTGGCATCTATGATTTCTTTCATAAGTGTTTTGTAGTCCTCCTTGTAGAGACCTTTCACCTCCTTGGTTAAGTACATTCCTACGTATTTTATTTTCTTTGTAGCTATGGGACTTCTCAGGTGGCATTGGCGCCTGCTCTGTTAGAATTCCCCAGTGGAGGTGGGGTGCTCAGCCCCTAGTCATGGGGCACAGGAGAGCGTCTGTTCTCCCTGGTCCCTTCTTGGCCGGCAGGGGTGTTGTGGAGGTGGTTGCGATGAAGCCAATCAGTGTGGGGGACACACAAACTCATGATAAGACCGTTGCTCTGGGGAAACAGTGTGCACCGAGACCCATTTGGGTGCTGCTGTGTGCTACGTGGATGTGCAGGGACACAGTATGGTGGGAGGAAGGCACATGGTTTGGAGACAGATAGGTGTGAATCCTGGTCTGATCACTTACTGACAGCGTGACTCTGGGTAAGTCACGGGACAGGTCTGAGCCTCAATTCCCTCATCTTTAAATTTTGATTAAGTAACAAGGCTGGTGTGTGGAGTGTGTGGGGGGTGTGTGTGTGTGTGTGTACACTGGCAAAGAGCAAGTCCTCAATAAATTGTAGCTATTATGTTTTTTCCAAGCAGATTTAGTCTCTGCCCTGTAGAAATGTGTACTTTGAACCAGGTAATATTTACTCTGATTCCTTATTGAAATGATAAATGTCAGAGATTGGGCAGGGTCAGCTTTATATGCAGTAGGAGCCAGTGTGATTCAAGGCTTTACTACTCAAAGCTTTGGGTGACATGGACCAGGGCATGAGCATTACCAGGGAGCTTGTAGGAAATCCAGGCTCTCAGGCCCTAGCCCAGATCTCTGAACCAGAATCAGCATTTTAGCAATATCTCCTGGTTATTTGTATACACATCGAAGGCACTGGCAGGTCTGCAAAGGTTTGGCCTTCATCTTCAAACTGCAAGGTAATTCTTAATTCGTAGCTCAGTGAGGAAATGCTGACACTTGTAATTTTCTTTTTTGGGCAGATATATTTGCCATGGGGTGTGCTGGGGAACATCTTTGGGTTCTCTTCCATCATCTGAAAGAGGTCTCCGCTGTGTGTGCAATGCTTATTATAGGTATGATAGAAATATGGGGATAGAAGCTGCCCACTCGGATCTACTTTTGATCTCACTCTAATTGCTTTTGGTAGCCTGTTGCCGGGTGCGTGGACAGTGCCTGCTGAGTCAGAGTGTGCCGGGGAGTGGAGAAGAGCGTGTGTCTGCTGGTGTTGGCATCTGCAGTTGTGACCCATGGCCTCCATGGAGCACAGTGCAGTGGTTGCCATGGTAACTGCTGTGCTTGGTCAGAGGTGACTAGCTGAGCTGCAGAAATTGGACCAGTGGCCCCTCCCCAGTGTCCTCCTGTTGCTGACGCAGCGGTACAAAGTGCGGTTTGGCCCCACCCCCATGGGAATTTGACCCAGAGGCAGAAGTGAGCTTTCTTGTTCTTTGTTTTGCTCTATGTCCTTCACTCTGGGGAAAACCAAGAAATCTAGGAAAATAGAATAAAAATAAATTAACATGAAATTGAAAGTATTCTGTACTGAACGTGAAGCACATAACATACATAGGAACTAAGGGGACAAAGAGGACCCCTCCTTTCCCCGGAACCCCTGGTTTGGAGCTAAACAAGATGAATGCTCAAGGGGAGCTAAGAAGTTGCCTCCTCCAAGTGCCTCATTTTACAGATGATGGGTCTGAAGCCCAGAGATGTTCTGTGACTTGCTCAAGATCACAGAGCAATAGGAAAATTAAACTCGGTTTATGATCTCTAGAAGCTTATGGCTTACAGAAGCTTGAGAGAAGGGATGATTCTAGAGCTCAATGTTTCTTTTTCTTACTACAGTGCTCTTTCTGATATAATGCACTGCCTCTTTGACTTATTATTTATATTCTTTTGGGTCTCAATTTCTCCCAGGCACAAGAGAAAAATGTCACCTGTCCTGTGCTTGCTGGCAGTGTGGTCCAAGGGGAAGAGTGTGGCCCTTAATGTCAGGCCGACTTGAATTCCAGCCATTGGTCTGATACTAGCAGTGGCTTTGGGTCAAGTTATTTTCCTTTTTTGAGTCTATTATCTATGGAATGGAAATAATAAAAGTACTAATACTAATAACATTAATATTTACCTCATTGGGTTATGATGATCATGTATATAGAGTATTTGGCATGGTTGATGTTCAAAAAATGTCAGTTTTTGTTCCTGCTCTATCCTTGGAGTGGAAGAGGCTTTGACTTCAGTATTGGACCTAATTACTATGGAAAACTTATAATATTGAATGAAGTACTTATTAAATACATGTTATTAGTGTGCAATTTCAGACAATAGTGACAAGATGAAGTGAGAGGCAAAAAGCAAATGGGTCATAACTTATAAACCTCCAGCAGTCTGTGGATCCTATGTGACAATAGATGGTTCTTGAAACCACAATGATAAAGTAATACAAAAATGTACCAACAGCCTTGAGAGATGTGTGTATTGAATAGAGTGTATTGAATTTGAGTCAAAGAGAATTATTCCACTATTATATAAAAGGACCAGCAGAGTCTCATTTAGAATATCATTTTCAATTCTTATCTCTTTGGTATAAAAAGGATATTGTAGCAATGGAGAAGTAAAGAAAAAGCAATGCAAATGATTCAGGGACTCAGGGAACTTGGTGACATGGCAAGCCAGGGGATCTAGGCTTGTGTTGACTTAAGTCCAGTATGAAGCCCAAAAGACAATCTATCAAAAATAATAATAGCTACAGCAACCTGTTAAGAGATAGGGAATAAGAAAATATGTAAATTGAGGCAACATAAAGTCAAAATGTGGGATGAAGTTAAAGTGTAGAGATTTTTTCAGTTTTTCTTTGTTTTTATTCTCTCTTTGTGATCTAAAACAAGTTTTCATTTCTTTAAAATAACTTGTTATATCTATAAGATATTTTTTGTAAGCCTCATGGTAACCACAATGCAAAAACCTATAATAGATTCACTAAAAATAAAAAGCAATGAATTAAAACATACTACTAGAGAAAATCAATTAACCACAAAGGAAGACAGTACAAAAGGAAGAAAGGAAGAGAGGAGTTAACAAAATAACAAGAAAACAAGCAACAAAATAGCAGTAGTAAGTTCCTACTTATCAGTAATGACGCTGAACGTAATTAGACTCAAGTTTCCAGTTAAAAGGGATAGAGTGGCTGGGAGTGCTGGCTCACACCTGTAATCCTAGCACTCTGGAAGGCCGAGGTGGGAGGGTCTCTTGAAGTCAGGAGTTTGAGACCAGCCTGAGCAAGAGTGAGACCCTGTCTCTACTAAAAATAAAAAAGGAATTAGCCTGGCAACTAAAAATAAAAAAATTAGTCAGGCATGGTGGTGTGTGCCTGTAGTCCCAGCTAACAGGGAGGCTGAGGCAGAAGGATTGCTTGAGCCCAGGAGTTTGAGGTTGCTGTGAGCTAGGCTGATGCCATGGCACTCTAGCCTGGGCAACAGAGTCTCAATAAATAAATAAATAAAATAAAAAAGGCATAAAGTGTCTAAATGTGTAAAGAAAGAAGACCCAACTATATGCCGCCTACAGTCAATCCACTTCTCCTATAAAGACACATAGACTGAAAGTTAAGGGGTGGAAAAAGATATTCCATTCAATTGGAAACCAAAAAAGAGCTGAAGTAGCTCTATTTATATCAGATAAAATAGACTACAAATCAAGCACTGTAAAAAGAGACAAAGTAGGTCACTACATAATGATAAAGGAATCAATTCAGCAAGAGGATATAACAATTATCAATATCTAGGTACCCAACACCAGAGCTCCCAGGTATATAAAGCAAACATTAATAGATCTAAAGGGAGAGACAGACTTCAATACAATAATAATAGGGGATGCCAACACTCCACTCTCAGTAATGGGCAGATCATCCAGACAGCAAATCACCAAAGAAATATTGGAATTAAACTACACACTGGACCAAATAGGCCTAACTGACATTTTCAGAACATTTTACCCAACTGCTACAGCATACACATTCTTTTCATCAGCACTTGGAACATTCTCCAGAATAGACCGTGTCTTAGGCCACAAAATAAGTATCAACGAATTCAAAAAAGTACAAATCATGTCAAGTATTTTTTCTGACCACAATGTAATAAAACTAGAAATCAATAACAAGAGGAACATTGGAAAATACACAAACACATGGAAATTAAACAACATGCTCCTGACTGACAAATGGGTCAATAAATAAATTACGAAGAAAATTTAAAATTTTTGAAACAAATGAAAATGGAAATATAACACACCAAAATCTATGGGATACAGTAAAAATAATACTAAGAAGGAAGTTTATAGCAATAAACACTTATATCAAAAAAATAGAAAGACTTCGAGTAAGCCACCTACCAATGTACCTCAAAGAACTAGGAAAGCAAGAACAAACCAAACCCAAAAGTAGTAGAAGAAAATAAATAATAAATATTAGAGCAGAAATAAATGAAATTGAGAGTAAAAAAAACTACACAGAATATCAATGAAACAAAAAGTTGGTTTTTCAAAAAGAAAAAAACAAAACTGACAAATCTTTAGTTAGACTATCTAAAAATAGGAGATCAGACTTAAATAAAATCATAAGTGAAAAGTGAGACATAACAACTGAGACCACAGAAATAAAAAGAATCATTAGAGACTATTACAAACAATTATATGCCAACAAATTAGAAAACCTGGAAGAAATGGATAAATTCCTGGATACATACAACCTACCAAGATTAAACCATGATGAAATAAAAAAACCTCAACAAACCAATAATGAATAATGAGATCAAAGTCATAATAAAAACTCTCCCGTCAAAGAAAAGCTCAAGACCTGATGGCTTCACTATTGAATTCTATCCAACATTTAATAAAAAAACTAATACCCATTCTACTTAAATTCTTCAAAAATAATTGAAAAGAAGGGAATACTTCCAAATCCATTCTAAGCAGCCAGCATTGCTCTGATACCAAAACTAGACAAGGACACAACAAAAATAGAAGACTACAGGCTAATATCACTGATGAACATAGGTGCAAAAGTCCTCACCAAAATACTAGCAAACCAAATCCAACAACACCTTCAAAAGATCATGCACCACAGTCAAATGGGATTCGTCTCAGGGATGCAAGGATGGTTCTACATACTCAAATCAATAAAAATGATCCAAGACATTAAGAAAACCAAGAATAAAAACCATATAATCATTTCAATAGGTGCTGAAAAAGCAGTCAATAAAATTCAACATCGTTTTATAATAAAAACCCTCAACAAACTGGATATAGAAGGAACATACCTCAAAATAATAAAGGCTACATATCACAAACCCACAGCTAACATCGTAATGAAGAAGGAAAAATAGAAAGCCTTCTTTCTAAGATCCGGAACAAGACAAGATTGCCCACTTTCACCACTTTTTTTCAACATAATACTAGAAGTCCAAGCCAGATCAGTTAGGCAAGAGATAGAAATAAAAAGCATCCAAATTGGAAAGGAAGAAGTAAAATTAGCCTTGTTTACAGATGACATGATCTTATAAAAACATAAAGACTCCACCAAAAAACTGTTAGAACTGATAAACGAATTCAGTAAAGTTGCAGGATACAAAATCAACATACAAAAATCAGTAGCATTTATAAATGACAACCATGAAACAATCTGAAAAAGATTAACGTAATCTCTATCAAAATACCAATGACATTTTTCAGAAAAATAGAAAAAACAATCGTGAAATTTATATGGAACCACAAAAGACCCCAAATAGTCAAAGTAATCCTGATCAAAAAGAACAAAGTTGGAGGCATCACACTACTTGACTTCAAAATAGTAACCAAATCAGTGTGGTACTGACATAATTATAAATAGACACACAGACCAATGGAACACAATGGAGAACCCAGATATAAATCCACACATTTATAGCCAATTCAGTTTTGACAAAGGCATCAGGAACATACATTGGGGAAAGGGCAGTCTCTTCAACAAATGGTGTGAGGAAAAATGGATAACTATAAGCAAAAGAATGAAACTAGACTCCATCTCTCACCATATACAAAAATCAAATTAAAGTTGCTTAAAGACTTTAAGACCTGAAACTGTGAAACTACTAGAAGAAAATATTGGAGAAACACTCCAGGACATTGGCCTATGCAAAGATTTTTGGTATAAGACCTCAAAACAACAGGCAACTAAAGCACAAAACTAAATAATCCAGTTTCAAAGTGGGCAAAAGATCCAAATAGACATTTCTCTAAAGAAGACATACAAATGGCCAGAAAGTATATGAAAAAAGCTCAACATCATAATCAACAGATACTTGCAAATCAAAACCACAATGAGATGTTATCTCACCCCAGTTAAAATGACTTTTATCAAAAAGACAGGGAATAATGCATGCTGGTGAGGATGTACAGAAAGGGGAACCTTCTCCACTGTTGAAGGGAATATCAACTAGTACAGCCACTATGACAAGCAGCATGGAGGGTCCTCAAAAAATTAAAAATAGAAGGACCATATGATCTACCAATTCTGCTCCTGCCTATATATCCAAAAGAAAGGAAATCAGTATATCAAAGAGATATCTGCACTCCCGTGTTTATTGAAGCACTATTCACAATAGCCAAAATGTGGAATCAACCTAAGTGCCCACTGCTGGAAGAACAGATAAAGAAAATGTGGTATATATACACAATAGAATATTATTCAGCCACAAAAAGAATAAAATCTTGTCATGTGCAGCAACATGGATGGAACTGGAGGTCATTATGTTAAGTGAAATTAGCCAAGCACAGAAAGACAAAGAGTGCATGTTCTCACTCATATCTGGGAGCTAAAAAAATGGATCTCACAAGGGTAGAGAGTAGATTGGTGGTTACCAGAGGCCAGGAAGGTTAGGGAGTCACGAAGAGAGGTTGATTAATGGGCACAAATATGCAGTTTGTTAGAAGAAGTAAGACCTAGATCAGTAGGGTGACTAGAGTTTGCAATAATCTATTGCACATTTCAAAACAGCTAGAAGAGAATAATTTGAATGTGTCAAGCATAAAGAAAAGATAAATATTTAAGGTGATGAATATCCCAATTACACTGACTTGATCTTTACAAATTATATGAATGTATAAAATTATGTACCCTGAAAATAGACATATACATCTATTATGTATCAATAAAAAAATTTTAAAAAGGACAGTCTAGTGTTGGTAAAAGAATAGACAAATCAGTTAATGGAACAGAATAGAAAGCCTAGAAATAGACCCACATAAATTCAGTCAACTTATCTTTGATGAAGAAGCAAAGGCAACAGAATAGAGCAAGAGAGTTTTTTAAACAATTGGTGCTAGAACAACTGAATATCCACATGCAAAAAAAAGAAAAAAGAATCTAGACACAGACATAGACTTTATACTCCTCACAAAATAACTCAAAATGGATTATAGACCTAAATATAAAATGCAAAATTATGTAAATCCTGGAAAATAATATAGGAGAAATTCTAGGGGACCTTGGATGTGGTGATGACTTCTTAGATACAACACCAGAGGCAAGATCTATGAGAGAAAGCATTGATAAGCTGGGTTTCATTAAAATTAAACACTTCTGCTCTGCAAAATACACTGTCCAAAGAATGGGAACACAAGCCACAAACTAGGAGAAAATATTTGCAAAAGACATGTCTGATAAAGGACTATTATCCAAAATATACAAAGAACTTTTAAAACTCAACAATGAGAAAACAACCTAACCAAAAAGTGAGCCAAATGCCCGAACAGACACGTCACCAAAGAAGATATTCAGATGGAAAATAAGCATATGAAAAGATTCTCAATATCTTACATTATTAGGGAATTGCAGATTAAAATAACAATGAGATACCACTGCACACCTATTGGAATGGCCAAAATCCAGGACACAGACAACACCAAATGCTAGCAAGGATGTGGAGCAACAGGAACTCTCATTCGCTGGTAGCAGGAATGCAAAACGGTACTGCCACTTTGGAGGACAGTTTGGCAGTTTCCTACAAAACTAAACATACGCTTACCATATGATCTAACAATTGTGCTCCTTGGTATTTACCCAAGTTAGTTGAAAACGTATGGTCACATAAAAACCTGCACATGGATGTCTATAGCATCTCTCTCCATAACTGCTCAAACTGGGAAGCAACCAAGATACCCTTCAGTAAGTAAATGGATAAATAAAACAGTGGTACATCTGGACAATGGAATATTATCCAGCGCTAAGAGAAAATGAGCTATCAAACCATGAAAAAACTTGTAGGAAATTTAAATGCATGTTACTAAGTAAAAGAAGCCAATCTGAAAAGACTACATACTGATTTTAACTATATGCCATTCTAGAAAAGGCAAAACTATGGAGACAGTAGAAAAGATTAGTGGTCACCAGGGGTTAGTGGGCAGGAAGAATGAATAGGCGAAGCACAGGGGATTTTTAGGGCAGTGACACTATCCCATATGACACTGCACTGGTGGAAATATGTCATTATACCTTTGTCAAAGCTCACAGAATGAACAACACCAAGCCATAACGTAGACTATGGACTTTGGGTGATAATGATGTGTCAGTGTGGGTTCATTCACTGTAACAAGTGTATCACCCTAGCGGGGGACGTCGATAATGAGGGAGACCGTGTCTCTAGGATAAGGGGATATGTGGGAATCTCTGTATCTTTCACTCAATTTTCCTGTGAACCTGAAACTGCTCTAATTTAACTGAAACAATTTTATTGTGGTAAAAACCACATAATATAAAATATACCATCTAAACTGTTTTTAAGTGCACAACACAGTAATGTTAAGTATATGCAAGACCACAGGGCTTTTCAGGGTCATGGGGTGGATTGTGCGGGACCAGGCTCTGAAGCATACCACGGTCAGGCACCAAAAACATGCCCAAGACACCAATGCGCCAACTGCACCAGACGATGCTACTTCATTTTGGGGTGAATATTCTGAAAACTGGAGATTGGGCGAGAAAGCACACTCATCTGGAGATTGAAAAAGAAACATTAGCAGAAACAGGAATTGAAACACATTTAACGAGAGCAAAGGTGCTGACTCTCAGTAGCACAGATGGTGAAAGCAGGGAAAGTTTTTTGAAAGCCTTCTCTGCAGCTCCCGAAGCTTTCCTTCTGTAGTTGGGGCTTCTCCCAGGCCAGGGAGACATGCAAGTGTGCCTACGAGGAAGGCAGGAGGAGGAAAGGGGACATCCTGCCCCCGTGGGGGTGGGGGGCAGGGGAACAGGGAGGAGGGGATCCCTGCAGAGAAAGGTCTCCCTCCTCCCCTCAGCTGGGCCCTGGGGGGAAGGCGAGAGTAGAGGAGGAAGACCAAGATTGGGACCTGCCCTTTCTGTCTGCTTGTCCCCATTCTGTTCTCCCTTCCAGACAGAGAGAGAGAGAGAGAGAGAGAGAGAGAGAGAGAGAGAGACCCATGACTCTGACTCCTTCACCTTTTCTTTCATCTGTTATAGCTGGGTTTCAGGAGGTGACCATGATTATTTCATGAAATAAAACTGTTTCAAAGGCTGTCGAGGGCCAGGCACTGTGCTTTGTGCTGGGAAGCAACCTTCAGAGGGGCATTGCAGGATGGAGGGGTAACCCCCCGGGTGGGAGAGGGCCCCTTGGCAGGCGGAGCACCAAGGCGAGAGGAGGCCTGGGCAGTGTCACAGAAGGGTGGAGCTCCATGCTCTCTTGTCCACAGGTGACTATGCGAAGTATCCAGAGAATGACTTTGGTTTAGGGTTAAAAAACAAATCTCTTCTATTAATAGTATATCACCTAGTGGTAGGCAGGCTTGCACCAGTGTTGGTGAATTGGGTGTAATGTAGAGTGCTAGTCATACTTGACAATGCAAGTGGGCAGGAAGAAATAGCCCTTAATATCCACAGTATGGAGTCCCTCTGGCTTCAGGCCTCATCTGACATCTCCAGTCTCATCCGCCCTGCCCTGTACTGCCTGTCCTTAGAATCCACTCTTGCCTTCACTGTTTGAACAGCACGTGGAAGGGGAGGTAGAACCTTTAATGCTAATGGTTTAGAACTCTTCCTTAGATGGCCAGTGGGGTCTCATCCTCTCTCCTCCTCTTCATCCGCCCTGCCCCTTCCTTCTCGTCACTGCTGTGGCTTCAGTGGTCTGAACTCCTGAGCGACCTGCCAGTGACACCTCCCTGCACATCCTGTCTCAAAGCTCATGCACAAAGTGCTGGCAGCATCTGTTAAAACCCTGACCAGGAAGGGGTGCCAGGATTGCAAATGAGTCTTTCCCACAGTGTGGCTGAGAGCTAACCTCCCCTTCAGAGGCAGCCTAAAGCTGAAATAAGTCGTGGCCGCCCAGAGCGAGAGTTCCTGGTGTGCTGTTGACAGCGAACACAGCAGCGCACAGCACTTGCTGACACGGGGGATGCAAATGCAGGAGGAGGAAGGCCGGGAGGCTGCAGGCGGGGCTTAGAGCGGGGCGGATGACGTGCAGCCCAGTGAAGTATTTTTACGTGGATAATCAATACTGGAGAAACGGTACAGTGACAGAGTCTCCCTCAAGAGAACACTGTCAGTCTCCTTATCATTTATTCTTTTCCAACCAAATCGATGGGCCAGTCGGCCGCCTTTCTGGATCTACATGGATGATGAAACTGCAAACAAGTTTCATTTAAATAATGGGCAAATCTTCCAATTAGTCAGAGCTTAATCCTCGTGACTTAAAAATGACAAACTGCTCTTACCGCCACGTCTGTTTGTTGAAAAGATAAAATAGGGGGGAAAACAACCAAATGAAAAACATCGATTGAAAAAAATTTAGATGCATAGATTCTATTACACATTAATCTAGAGGGAGCTTTACAAAGTCAATAATTGTCATAGAGATTCATTGGTCAACATTTAAGGCCTAATTAAATATATATTGATATATACGTATACATATATATATTTATGGCCAGTGGGGTCTCATCCTCTCTCCTCCTCTTCATCCTCCCTGCCCCCTCCCTTCCCATCACTGCTGTGGCTTCGGTGGTCTGAACTCTTAAAATGTGTACATATACAATGTATACATATAAAATGTATACATATATATATATTTGATGGGTTTTTCTCCTAAAGCATATAGCATCCTCTGCTATGTAACTATTTGAATCGTCATTTAGAAATTATTCCTAAATGTGTGATAACAAATCACATTCACTGTGTTCATTTATTATTCCTTCACAGATCTAGCAAGCATTTTATTGAACACCTACTATGTAGCAGGCCCTCAGCGAGAAATAAACTAGAAATAAACAAACAAATGCATGTCCTCAGGGAGAATGATATGCGAATAAGCAAATGTCACACATGAGTTGCCCGAACTCTCTCAGGTTGTGCTTCTCATACCGTAGCGTGCTAGGAATTGCCTTGGGATGCCTTAAAATGAAGATTTTGAGTTGGCAGGTCTGGAATGGGGCCCAAGCTTCTGCATTCCTGGCATGCTCGCGAGCAATGCTGGGTCCGTTCTGGGAGGACAAGGTCACAGCAGAGGTAGCCCACAGGGCTCTGTTGGAGACAGGAAAGAAGGAAGACACTTCAGCATGGGGAAGGGGTGGGGCTGGGCTGGAGCAGACAGGTGAGCTGACAGGTAGGGAGTGAGCGGAAGACTGACTGACACCAGGTCAGTGTAAACTTTCCTCAAATACTGTATTTTTTTTAAAAAAAGTCACTTCACTCTCCTGGCCAAGATCTCTCAGTTGACTGATTCTGTGTAATATATTTAATCCAACTCTGGACCAGGCACTCCGAGTTCTCCTTAACCTGCTCCTCCACCTCTTCCCTGTCTCCGGCATCCTCTCCCGATACTCTGGGAGCCCTTTCCATTCCAGCTTATCTGCTTCACTTTGTCAGATCCGTCTTCAACTTCTTCCTCCTCTTCCACTCCCTGCTACGACCACTGCTACCAGCAAGTGCCTGTCGAGAGGCTGCCGTGTGGTTAGACGGTCTGCCATGTATTTGACATCCATCGTCACATGAATCCTCACGACCGCCCTATGGATTAGGTGCTATTATTATACCCATTTTATGGCTGGGAAAACTGAGGCAGAGGGAGGTAATGTTACTCACCCATAGTCACAATACTACATACCAAAAAGTGGCAGAACCAGAACTGAAGCTTAGGTCAGTGGCTCTCCAGAGCTGGTGTTCTTAATCACCAACCATTCTCTCCATTTCTATAGTATATCAGGCTCCGCTTTGGCTTACACAATAATTTTTACATGAAAGGTCTTTTCTTTATTTCATCTTTGTCCCTTTTGCCCTTCAAAATTTGGCTTCCTTACCTAAGCTCCCATTCGGATCATTCTCACGTTCCGTATCCCTTTGTTCTCTCTGGCCTTGTCCCCAGCCCCATGTTGCTGTCCCCTGGTTTTTTTCATCTAGGATGTCTTATCTTTTCACCTTTAGTATGCTTTTGTCTTTTTATGCACACAAATTGCTTAGATTGATAGGTGTCCAATACTAGTCAAATCAATGACTTAGCTTTACAGCGTGCTCTTTCTTAGTGAGAAGGGCAGGGGAACACGAAACCTGCCTATAAATCTCATATATTTCAATGTACGAATTCCGTCTGTGTAAATTTGCACCTACTGGGTTGGTTCTCAAAGTGTGATCCACGACCCTTGGGGGCCTCCAAGATCATTTAAGTGGGGGGGGGTCTGTGGAGTCAAAACTATTTTCATAATAACATTAGATGTCGTTTGCCCTTTTCACGGTGTTGACGTTTCTACTGATGGTGCGAAAGAAAGGATGGCACAGGACGCTGGAGCTTTCACGTGGGTCAGGGCGGTGGCCCGCAGTGTGCCAGCGGCCCTGGCATGCCACACCACCAAGCACTTGCAGTAAAAAAAATTTTTAAAAAAACGAAACCAGCTTCACTTAAGAATGTCCTTGACCCAGCAGTAAAAATGATTAATTTTATCAAGCCTTGGACCTCGAGTATGCATCTCTTTAAGATGATGTGTGAAAATGTGGGAGGCACACGTAAAACACCCTGCCGCGTGGTGCGGGGCGGCGGCTGTCTGGATGGCAGGCTCTCGTGTGACTGAGCTGTGAGCTGAACTAGTTGCTTTTTTCATGAAACACTATTTTTTACTTGAAAATGTCTGACAGACAAACTGGTTATTCAGACTTGGGTATTGGCAGACATTTTCTTTTAAAAATGAATGAAGGGAGCCTGTCACTTCTAGGAAAACAACTGACAGTGTTTGTTGCCAATGATAAAATCTGAGCTTTCAAGCAAAAATTAGAATTTTGGAAACCTTGTATCCGCCACTGTGAGCTTGACAGCTTCTCGATGCTTACAGACTTTTTTGTGAGATTGAGGGTGGTATTAATGCACGTTGGTTTTTTGGGATATTACATAATGTATGTCAACAGTTGGAAGATTTGCACAAATTAATGAATTGGCATTTTCCACATAATCAATGCATGAGTAAAAGATCCATTCAATGTGCAAAAGAGGCAAATGGATTTTAATATAACCAAGTAGGGAAAAGTTCATCAATATAGCTTCAGATTCCACATCACAATTAACCTTTAAGAAACTACTACTTATTGAATTTTGGCATAGTATTGAAGAATATTCACAATTATCTGAAAAACTAAAATACTCTGCCCTTTTTCAACTGCATATCGATGTCGGACTGTATTTTCTTCATATGCATCAACCACAATAAATATCTCAACAGATTAAATGCAGAAGCAGAAATGAGAATTCATCCGTGTTCTATTAAGCCAGATCTTAAAGAGATTTGTGAAAATATAAAAAAATGAAATTCTTGTCACTATTTTCTATTCTAGACAATAGCTATTTTTCATAAGATTATATTATTTATTAACATTACACTGTGTGGTAAGATTATATTATTGTTATTGTCCTCTCTGAATGCTTTTGGAGCCCAGCGACCACCATGATACGGACAGACCCAGATGACAAGAGATCTGTGGCTCAGTCTCTTTCATCACTGTCTCAGTCTGGTGACTGGCGATGACCGTAGACGTGTGAGTGAACCCAGCTGAGAGCAGCAGAAGATGCACCTGACTGAACCCAGCTCAAACTGCTGACTTACAAAATTATGTGCAAAATAAATGGTTGCGCTTTAAGCCTCCAAGTTTTGGGGGACAACGTGTTAAGCAGCAAGAACTAACTGATACACCGCCTTTGTTTCACGCCTGCGTTACTACAATGCCCTCCACGCTGTCTCTCACTTTCTGATCTCTCTCCTTCCTCTTTTGATTTCTCTTTAATACTGTAACCAGAAAGATCTTTTAAGTCATAAATTGGATCACGTTGACATCACTAGATAACAGCCTTCTACGCACGTGGAGTGAAATCCAAGCTCCATAGCCTGCCACTGCTTACCAGGCAACCTGATCCGGTCCCTGGCAATCTTTTGGTGAGCTGGTCTCCTTTCATTCTGCCTTGCACACCGTGTTTCAGCCCCATGGCCACAGTCTTTGCCCTGAGCCTGCCACCTTCTTTCTCATTCCGGGATATGTACTTGCTGTTCTCATTGCTGGCTCACGTTCCCTCTGGCTCTTTGCCGTGGGCTTGTTTTCTTCTTTCAGGCCTCCGGTCAAATTTTGCTTCTTCCTTGAGAACCTTCCCTGACCACTTTCTTCTAAGCACTGTCCCTGCTCTTCCCATCACAAACACCTCATAGTTTCATCTAGCATTTCTCTCTTATTTACTGACAAAGACGTCTCCTTGGTGCTCCTTGGTGCACGTGTCTAGCTCCTAGACCAATGCCTGCCTCATAGTAGGAGTTCAGTAAATATTCCACAAATCCCCGATGAGTAAGGAAAGAGGATTGGATCTCTCCGGGCTTGTTCTACTCACAGGTGGCTGCACACAGGGCACAATTTGAAGGATGGCCTCCTGTCCCCAGTGGTGTTGCCATCCTGACCCAAGAAAACACAGAGTGATATAGTATAGCATTCTCTAAACTTGCCTGAACACAAGAATCACTCATATTAGGAAAACACATAGCTTGGGTGCCATTGAGTCAGAATCTGTATTTAAGCAAATAGCCCAGTGATTCTCATGATTGGCAGGCAGACGAGGCCCCTGCAGAGGTGAGAAGAGCATGGGTTTGGGAATCAAACAGTGTCAGTTTCGGTTCTACCCTGGGTCTTACTGGCTGAGTGACCTTATCTCTTCCTCCTGCCTGCCCTCAGTCATTCATTCACTCACTCACTCATTCATTCATTGAATGAATCTTTGTCAAGCATCTGTTATGTTTAGATATAGCTTTTGGCAATGGGAGTACAGCCATGAGCAAGATCCATAAGGTGCCTGTTCCATGGGGCTTAGCTAGGGACAGACAAATAAATGAACAAAATAATTTCAGATGAAATAAATGCCTCTTACAGGTTGGAAGTAGGAAATACTTTGGAGTGATGGGATAGGTACTAGAGTGCCCTTTTAGACTGAGTGGTCAGGAAAGACCTCTGAGAAGGTGGCCTTTGTGTTGAGACCAAATGATGAGAGGATCCAGCCTAGAGATGACATTCCAGACAGAGGGAGCAGAGAGTGTAAAGCCCCTGAGCCTCGGCGAGTCTCCGTTCTGTCATCTGCAAAGCAGCATGCCCCAGACAGGTGGCTGGATTATTAAAGGGTGTCAGATGATGAAGTTACACCAAAACTGATACTTGGTAGCTACTCAGCAGATGTTTCCTTCTGGCTCGAGGGCAGGAGATGAGATAACCCACTCCTTCATTTATTGAACAGATATGCGTGAGGCATTGTGGGAGTAAGGGTTTCTTCCTCAAAGGGCTTACAGTCCAGTGGATAAGCTGACGCATATGTAAAACGTGATGCAAAGCAGACAGTGGACAGTGATGCTTGTAAATTATTCCCCACTGTCAGAGGAGTTTTGCTGGAGCCAAGAGATGGTGAGAGGGATGAGAAGGAGGGAAGTCTGGAGGGCCATGCAGTGTCCAGAGTCCCCTAGGACGCTCATTCTGGAGCTGTGCAGAGATGTTGAGGGCCAGAAGAAGGAAAGGACTTAGGTGATTGGAATGTCCCTAAAATGACCTTCACCTGCTTCTTAATTAAGCTTTTCGTGTCCCGCCGCTTCCTTCATCCCTCAAGGGCCTCAGAGTCCTTTGCCAGGGTCCATGCCAAGGACTAACATCCATCAAGGGCACCTCTAGTTCCTGCTGGGTGCCCGCCCTTGTGCACGTGAGTCAGAGTTTGGTGGGGGTGGGGAGCAGACTCATTCAGCTCATTGGCACGCCAAGTGGGGGACACAAGATGGGGCAGAGGAGAGAGCCCTTTCCTCCCCACCCCGGGTGATGAACACTTCAGCGGGTCCACTGGGCGTGGAGTGAATCACTTATTTAGATTTGCCACATCATTCCTAGGATTTAATTACAATGGAAGTTCTTACTTTCTAGATGTAGATGCTGAGGTGATAGGCAATGGGGCCCCACACCCAGGTTTATTCAGAATAGAATTTTCTTCTTTTTTTTGAGACATAGTCTCGCTCTGTTCCTTGGGTAGAGTGTAGTGGCATCATCATAGCTCACTGCAACCTCAAACTCCTGGGCTCAAGTGATCCTCCTGCCTCAGCCTCCCGAGTAGTCTGCCTAGCTTGGTATGGGAAGACTTTGAGCTCTGTGCTTTCTTTAAGTAACAAAATTTGGTTTTGTTGGATGGCCTTTTATCTGATAGATTATCAGACAAAAAGTGGAAAGTGTTTTAATAGAATACTGCAGTAATATAAGAAATTTAATTTCATTAAATATGCTAGAAGCAGTAACATTGAAGGAAGTCTCTGGTAGTGTGGAGAGGGTTTGGGTTCTGGGGCACAGTCATTAATCAAGGCTCTGAACCAATTTCAAAGTTGTGAAAAAAAATGCTGTTGTGCCAATTCAAAAAGACAACTGTATGCATGGTTAGAATTACTAAATTACATGTTTAACTTTGGTCAAAGTTGCCTTTACATTTTGCATAGCACTGACCATGATAAATAATAATCACATTTGAGTGTTATGAAGTATCTGATCATAATTGCTCTCACATTTAATATTTTTGAAAGTTTTCTTTACTTTTCCCCCTCCTTTATATTAATTTTGGGGCTCCCTTTTCATATGTATGTATAGGTTACTAGCTGGTTACGTTCCAGATCACTTTTCACTGGCTAATTCTGCATGGCGTGCCCTTCTAATAGGAGGCTTTCTCCCCATGTAAGTTTCATCAGTTTTGACGGACAGTGAAGGCTGGTGTCATATTTGGAAAGGAACGAGCATTACTTATTATAGAATTCAGAAATGAGTCAAAGTGAAAACAATTGAGCATATCAAAGAAACCTTGACATTCCTAGAAAGAAATGAGCAACATTTTTTAACTTCTCTGGGCCTCCACACACATAATCTAGCATAACACTGGGGAGAAAAGCATTTAACCTGTGAAACTGCATGACAAGGTGCAATGCAATGCAAAACCCAGTGCCACCAGCACTGCACGCATCCCCTGGTCTCCACTGAATAACCTCAGATGTGAGAACCCTGCCTTAAACCTGGCGACACTCTCATAGAGTTCTAGGACTAACGCTGTCTCTGATAGTTGTGTATCATTTGAGGAAAGTCAATTCAGCTGTCTAAAATTTCATGTTTTTTTCTTTTACAAAAATGAGAAGATCAGACTAACTCAGTAGTTTTAAAACTTACTGTAGCGCTCCAAGCTTTTCTTACACTTACTAGGAAGTGTAAGGAAATGGAGCAGATGACAGTGAACCATTGTGACTGGAAAAGGGGGTGAATGACCTGAAGCTCCTCTGCGGGACTCTCAAGGTTTCTAGGAACATGGTTTGGAGATCCCTGAGCTAGCACAGCTCTGAGATCCTAACATTCCATTAACAATGGGCATTGGTGACCTTCCTGTTTACTACTTGCCAGGTGGTTGGAATAGGAAACTAGCTTGGTAACTAAACTTACCAGCCTAGTTATATTCTACAATATGCAAGTTTTGGCCCACATCTTAATTTTTGTACAACAAAATATATCACTTTGAAACAACAAACAAAAATAGTTGTGGTGACACTTTTCCACCTGTGGTTCTGATTTGCACATTAAAGCCCCTAGGAATGTGATATGGGGGAGAGCTTGGGCTTGGGGCCAGGCAGGCCCGTGTTCAAATCCTCCCTTTTCTCTTACTAATTTCACAGTCGGAGACATGTTAACTAACCTCTCTCAGTCTGTTTCTTTGAAAAGTGGGAAGAATGAAAACTACCTCCAAAGTTCAGATGATATTTACACATAAAAGCTCCCAGTAGAGATCCCTGTGTAAATTAGTGAATAATAATATGGCCCAAACCTTTTGGAGTTTTTTATTGTGCAGACATGAATAACATAGATTATTTTAATTTCTTTGAAGACATCACTTGTCCATATTACACTTTAAAAATGGTGTCACCTTGCCTAAATGCCTAAATCAACAAGGAAAAAAATTAAATGAAGGGGACCTTTTTTTTTCATAGTAAACGTATAGACATATCTTCATTTTCTTGAAATACGGACTTTCTTAATCTACCTTCATGTTTCTACTTTTTCTAGAGACATGGGTACAAGAAATACGTCTGTGTCTTAGCTACTACAAGAAAAACATCCGCCAGAGCATGGCAATAAGAGGCAACTGTCATTGGCCTTGGTGGGCAAGGAGAGGCTGGAGGCAGGGACCCTAGAGGGGAAAATAGCCCCCATGGGACAGCCCTGCTCTGTTCCAGCCAAATATTGCAAATTAGGGCCCCGTGTTGGTAGACTACACAATTTTTAAAAGGAGGTGGAAATCCAGAAATTTTTTTGTGGAACCTTCCAATATCAAGTGTACAGTCTATTTTTACAGATGGATAGGTAGCCAGCAGCATGTCTGGCGGCTGAATTAGACACGCTAGTGCGGGTCTGGGCCTCACATTTGGTGTCTGGAAGCTGCAGGAGACCAGGCGGGTGTTGGAGGGAGAGCTGGGTGCCACGGTGGAATTACTGCGGGACACCCGGCCCGTCTAATCTTGCCCTGTCCTCCCTTTGGGATTCCCGAGGTAGAGACACAGACACAGGGCAGCGCCTGAGTGGGACTCGGAGTCCAGCGGTTACTAGCAGTGCAGCCCCCGACCCCCGGTGCATCCGGGGGGTCCTCAGGCTAGAGGCTAAGTGGGTTCTCCCTCCCCACCCTGCCCGCCCCTTCTCTGCCCTTTCTGCCCCTCCCTGGCCCCGCTCCTCCATGTGTCTGTGGTAAGACCCAGAGAGCAAGGTCCCCAAGTGCACGAAGTCCACTCTTTCACTGGCCCACCCAGAACGCGGGAGGGACTGGGGGTGGCATTTACCAGTGCCGTGAAATGGGGAGAAAGAGCGAGTGTGCAAGGGAATGGGGCCTGGGTCCCTGCCTTGGGAGGCCCAGTGACGCCACCCACTGGTGCGTGTGGTCCCGGCAGCGGTTCCACCTGTGACTCAGCCAACCCGGGATCAGAGGCCTCTCCTTTCTTGGGGGCTCGGAGCTAACTGTGAGGAGGAGAAAGATTCTTAGGGTGAGGGATGAGAACAAATTTGACCTTTGGGTCACTTTTTTCTTCAGCCTCTAAGTAAAGTCTTCTGGCCAGTCTTGTCATTTCATAAGTTTAAATGTCTCAGAGTCACGCTTTCTTCGCTACTTGCCTACAACCTTAAACCAAGGAGTTGCCATTTCCTGCCTAGGATCGTTCCCTGTGTCCCTGCTCCCTCCCTCCCGTATTCATAGCTGCTAGCGGTACCTTTCCAGCGCGCACACACCTGGCCAGAAATGATGGCTTCATGAGGTTCACTGCAACAAGCCTCGACTATCCCCATCTGGCCTTCAACACCCCACCCCACCCGCAGTTCACGTATCTGGTTCCGGGCTGCTGCTCCGGGGTTATTTTTGGGGATTCCTCAGTCTGCTCCTCTTGGTCCAGGCCGGCAGGTTTCTCTCCAAGGAGATGCTGATGGACACCCAAGCCAGCAAGCCTTGCTGCTTAAAGGCAAGCCTTCTGTTCTCTAGGCTTCACTTTGGCCGACTATAGGCCCGTGTTATGAAGAACGCTTATTGCCGCTAGAAACGTATAATTTTAAAAAGTGGGTTGCCAAATTTTATAGTTACTACAATTACAATAAAATATTTACATATGGGGAAATAGTAGAAAGAAGTATTCTAAAAATAACGAAAAATAATATTAGCTGTATTAGAAGGGAGAAATCAATAAGACATTTTCTATTTTATTGTAACTTTTCTGTAATTTTTTATATTGCTTTGATAATTACACTAAAACAAAAGAAAAGTAGCGAATCATTTTTTTTTAAATTAGTTAAGCTCTGGACCAATGGTAGTTGGTCAAAAACATCTCTAATAATCCAAATTTAAAATTGTCTGGTTTCATGAAAATAAAAAAAGTAGAAATGTCAAGAGGAAATAAAAGGATAAAGAAGCTAATAGATTATTTGCAGCCATAGGTATCTGCACACATAATATGCCATAAGAAGTTCATGTTAATGAATGATAAGGGTTAAAACTTATCCATCTATTCAATCAAGAAACTAGAGGATAAACAATAACCATTTAAGAAAATTATTTTCTTGAAAAAAGTTTCCCTGTTCTTTCTTATCAAGCCTGCTATTAGAGATGAGCTTTTAAGGTTTATCCTTTTATTTATTTTTTTTGAAAAACACACTATGCCAACTTAAAAAAAAAAAAAAAAAGGAGAAAGAGAAAAACAGCCTCTGATAGATTGCCCAGTGGAGAATTATTTATATGAAAAATTCTGCCTACGCATAATTTTTTGAGATGACATGTGCTTTGAAAATACAATGTGATTTCCTCTTGAATATAAAAGTAGCTGTCTTTTTTTTTTTTGCTGACACCAAGAGATACAGAACCTGCTGATGTAACATAGATGGTACTTGGCTCAATCAATTCTAAAGCCTATAAATCCATGTGATATACAATATATAATACAATATAGAGGAAAATATTGATTTATATAATTGGAAATTTGAATAATACAATTTTACTTATGTTTGTTTTCCCTCCTCAAAAGCCTGCATCTCTGATGCCTGGGGCAATGGTTATGATTCTTGCAGAGCTGCCGTTCCTTGTACCCCTTCCTTCTCTGGAGTGCAATTTAGGATCTATTAGCATAGTCTTTGTCGGCCACTGAGTGTGAGAACATGCAGTTTGCTGAAGAATGAAGACCGAGGCAAGTTTCAAGGATTCATGAATAAAGCCCCAGCACATGGCACTCAAGAAAAAACACAAAGGGATAAGAACAAGCCAGCCAGCCAGTTTCCTGAGATTATTCCCCTCTCAGGTAGATCCTAGCCTTACCTTTTTCTATAAGTGGGTACTTTAGTTGCATGTGATCTTTTCTTTTAGGAAGAATACTTGTGTATTAGCTCTTCTCATGTGGAGTAGTTGGGGCTCAATAAATGTTTGTTGAATGTATTTCCTGGCAGAGTCCATATTTACTATTTGAGGTTTATTATAATTTGGCCTCGCCTCTGATTTTTCTAGGCTTATTGCCTACTCTCTGTTCCCATAGAAATTCCTCTCCTGTGGCTTTGGCTATTTACAGACCCTGGGAGGAAAGTGCAAGGTGCAATAGTGGAAGTTTTCTTACCTTGCTCCACTCATGGACGTCAGATGTGTCCCCACTTAATCCTTACAGTCTCTATGAAGCTTGTGCGCAAGCTTCCAGCCTATAAGCAGTCTATCTCAACCTGTAAGTGGTCTATCTCAACCTGTAAGCGGCCTATCCCAACCTGTAAGTGGTCTATCTCAACCTGTAAGCCGTCTATCCCAACCTGTAAGTGGTCTATCTCAACCTGTAAGCAGTCTGTCCCAACCTGTAATTGGTCTATCTCAACCTGTAAGCGGTCTGTCCCAACCTGTAAGTGGTCTATCTCAACCTGTAAGCGGTCTGTCCCAACCTGTAAGTGGTCTATCTCAACCTGTAAGCGGTCTGTCCCAACCTGTAAGTGGTCTATCTCAACCTGTAAGCGGTCTATCCCAACCTGTAAGTGGTCTATCTCAACCTGTAAGCAGTCTGTCCCAACCTGTAAGTGGTCTATCTCAACCTGTAAGCGGACTGTCCCAACCTGTAAGTGGTCTATCTCAACCTGTAAGCGGTCTGTCCCAACCTGTATGTGGTCTATCTCAACCTGTAAGCGGTCTGTCCCAACCTGTAATTGGTCTATCTCAACCTGTAAGCAGTCTGTCCCAACCTGTAAGTGGTCTGTCCCAACCTGTAAGCGGCCTGTCCCAACCTGTAAGTGGTCTATCTCAACCTGTAAGCGGCCTGTCCCAACCTGTAAGTGGTCTATCTCAACCTGTAAGCGGTCTATCCCAACCTGTAAGTGGTCTATCTCAACCTGTAAGCGGTCTG
>CAUYSK010105628.1:0-22367 GCA_963575035.1 Avahi laniger
ATACATTATCTTTCATCTTCATGTGAACCCTATGAAATAGCAAAGATACTTACTTTTCCTATTTGTCAGTTAAGGAACCTAAGAACCAAGACAGGCTAAGGGATTCATGGCTAAATAAATGGCAGAACTCAGACTAGAAATCCTAGTGTACTCACGCATACTGTCTCAGTTTAAGCAAAAACATTGTGAAGAGGCAGGAACCGCAAATCACAAAAGAATTCCAAACATCTCTCTAAATAACAATGACAAGAAAATTTCAAAGGTACCAGGATAGTTCAACTAGACTGGCCTTAAAACGAAACCTACAAACAAGCAAAGAAGCCTACTACTTCTAACGCGAACACTGAAATCGGAGTTGGCCTTCAGGAGTAACGGTAGGAACCTGTATCCATGGGAAGTAAGCTTGCATAAGAAACCCTCGGATTATTGTGTTACAGGAGGAGGGTCAAAGTCTTGTCACCTGGAGGAATACGCCTGCCTCACTGAAGAGGTTCCAGGACACGGGACTTTCAGTGGTAAAATAGAAAAACTTCTAGGCAAACCAGAACAATGTGATGATCTGCATAGAAGATTCTGTTGTTTCTGGGAAAGATTAATGTTGACCTTGGGAGGATCACTTTAGAATTCCTCCCATAAGGTTGTCTTCCAAGCCAGTTTACGGTCCAGGCAAGAAAAATAACCTTGTTATCTAGTGGCGCCTTGGTTTTGAACAAAAAATGGCATTACCTCAATGAAATCTGAATGATTTTTGTACTTTTTCAAAAACTCATATTCCCTTCAAAGGAAAATATTTTTTTTCACCAATAAGAATATATGAAAGAATGTGCCAAGAACTAAGAAGGCAATTCCTAAAAAGATGTTTTAAAGTATTAGGAGCATCCCCTAAGGATGTCAAAGGAGGTTTCTAAATGGATCATGCATTTGAATGTCTGTCTCTGGAATATTTGTTTATGAAAATAAAAAATTAGCATTATTAACTTATAAATATTTAGTAGGTATGAAAAGACCTGCAAGTTAGCATTGTCATTAAAGCAATAAGCAGAGATGGCAGGCTGTCAGAGGCTCAGCCACTTCGCTGATTTCCAATGAATGGTGATATTTTAATATGCACATACATCTCAATTTCTTTTACAATTTCTTTTACAATTTTTTTCTTTCCTTTTACAATGGAGAAAGATCAGAGCTCTCATCTAAGGCATCCATAGAAAGGAAGAGCTGTGGCCAAATTCATTAATCATGACTGGTTTATCTGGCCACAGACAACACCAATTGTTCGTGTGTTTTTACAAGTGAGTTAATCAATCTTGATTAAAGCCATGAGTCACAGGTAAATGAAAATGTTGGAGCCATTTGCATTTCCATTGGCATGTCTCAGTTTCACAGAGCTTGCATTTCAAAGCAGGAACTCAGACTTGGGCAACACTTTCATGTACTGAAACCTGCAATTAATATCAGGGATCTAAGTCAATGAATGGCCGTCTTTCATTATGTGAGCATAAAGGAGCTTTTGAATACTAATTTATTAGTACCTTCCTTGATACTGCTGTACATAAGCCCCTGTCTGGTGTTTAGCTGTAAGTGATATGTAGAGTAATAGCAAGCCAAATAAATAAATAAAGCACACGACGAAAGCTGCTATGATGAGCCCCTAAACAGACGCATCCTTGTGATTCACCTTCCAACACTAGAAACAGCTATTTGTTGAGTGCTTACTGTGTGTGGTGCCACGCATGACTCTAAAAGTTTCATGTTTATTGCTTCATTTTACTCTCCACAACAACCCAACAAGTAGATGTTGTTTCTTATCCTGATTTTTACAGAGAAAAAAACTGAGACACAGAGAAATTAGGCAACGTGCAGTTAGACCAATAACTGAATTCGCGGCCTGGCAGCCTGGCGAATGCAGGGTCCGTGTGCTCCAAGCTGCACTGGGAGGCTGTGGGTCTCAAAGCGGGGAGGCATCCTGCCCTTCTCTTTTTCAGGGATTCTAGTCATCTCTCAACTCTGGCCATCACCACCACCTCCACCCTCTGTACGAACTGCTCCCCACGCCGTTCCCTGTTGTTCATCTTCCCGACTGAGATCTCAAGGCGTCTTCAACTCAGTGCAGCCCAGAATGGACACATCACCTCTGCCTCCAGACCTAGTGGTCCTCTTTGTGCATGTGTGTTGTTGTAGTTTGTAATTCCCCATCACCCACCCGAGCCTGGTGGTGGTGTTCTCTTCTCTCCATTCCATGTGATGTTCAGTCACGTGGATCTCCCTCCACCGTGGCATCATCCCCGTCCACTCTCCTGTCCTCTCATCAGGTCTCTTCCATGGTCACGGCAAGACCTATCAGGAGGTCGCCCCGGCTCTCTGTGGCTCTGCTCCAACTCAGCCTCTATCCCTTCGCCTGGTTAATCTTTCCAAAAGGCAGCTCTGATGGGTCAGAATGCCACGGTCTTGCAGCTGCCAAGTACTCCAGCGCACAGGATAGCCTTCAGAAAGGTGTACTTCCCCAATTCTACAAAGGAGTACAGTGCCGTATCAAAAGCCACAGAGCTAATGAGATCTCAAACTCCATCTGCTGCAGTATCTGCTGCCTCCCACTCAGAAAAGTTCCATGTTTTCCCCTTGAGTACAGAATTAAGGAGAAACTCCTCACTCTGGCATTGAAGGTCCTTCCAGAGCTTGGTTTCCAACCAACCTTTCCAATGTCATCTCCCGCGTAGCCCCTAGTTAATGTCCTGAATATGTTCTAACAGAAAATGTGAAGAGAAGAAAGAGAGGTGGGAAAAAAAAAAAAAAAGACATTAAGTGGCCAGGCTATTATTTTATCATTTTATCCCAACACAAGGACATTCTGAACCAAAATTTGTTATTATTTGTCCTACTGGTGAAGAAACACATCTTAAAGGTTATTCTCTCTGACTGCAAAAGGAGCCTAAGAAAATAGATGTTCCGGCTATTTCTCATTTCCCTTGTTTTTTTCCAAAGGATGCCTTAATTAGTCCATTAAATGAGACATTCGTCACATTTTTATTACAAGAAAATGTGCAAAAGTGCTTCTAAAGGCCCCTACGGTAGACAGACTCTTCCTGCATGTGTGCAAAGTTAAACCAGATACTTCTGAGCCCCAGAACTAATGTGCATTCCCTCCAAGGTGGTGTCGGTGTTGGGGGTGGTTGGGGTGAGTGTCAGGTGAACAAGCTGTAAGCACCGGGGTGTAGATTCCCAGTCAAAGTTGTGTTTCTTCTTCATTACAGTGAAAAAAAATTTGTTACTTATTTTTCTGATTTTTTAATAGACTATTTTTTTTAGCAGCAAAATTGAGTGGAAAGAAAGAGATTTTCTATATACTCCCCACCACACTCAGATAGCCTCACCCATTGTCAACATCCCCGACCAGAGTGGTAAATTTATTATGATGAATGAACCTACATTGACACATCACCACCCAAAGTCCACAGACATTAATTTTTTAAATGTGTATAAATTCCTCTATATTATACTATTTCTAGAATATATATTTCAGATGTTAAGTGGGGAATTATTGCACTCCATGCTCAGCCAACGCGAGCTTGTTATTGTTCCTAAATCGAGCAGCTCTGCCTTCAGGTAATCACCACTTTCCTTTCTAAGTGCCATAAACCACATGCTTAATAATCCTTTCTAAAGTTTTGCTGGGCACTTGGCAAAATTTTCTCCATGCATGCATTTCTCATTATTGATAATAATAATAACAGCCTGCTTGAATGCACACGTACTATGTTCCCTATGCTAAGTGCTTTACAGATCTCATTTAATTCCCTAACAGCCCAAGAAGGGCTGTTACAGTCCCATCTTACAGTTGAGGAAATAGAGACTCCAAGAAGTGAGACAACTGTTAAGTGCTGGAGCTGTACTAGGAAGCCAAGCCTATCTGATTTCACCCCCTTAAGTTGTAAGTCCCTATCTTGAAGGGATGCTTTTTCTTTTGAGCCCCGAAGACTTTGAGAGGAAGTGCTTTCCATTCACATGAATGAATGCTTTTCATTCATCTCCAGCTCCCAAGCCAGGACATAGTTTGTTAAATGATAGACTAGGATTCCCCATGATTGAGTCTAAAATATCTCAAATTCTGCCCAATTCATAATCCACACTTGACTCTTATAATGTACCATGTACTTCTTAACTTTACACATGTTAAAAATGCTCAGGTTGATTAAAAAATATCTCCTGTGGACTGAATTGTTTCCCCTGCAAAGCTTATACATTGAAGCCCTAACCTCCAGTGTGGCTATATTTGGAGTAAGACGTAATTAAGGCTAAATGAAGTCATAAGAGTGAAGCCCTAAACCTCTAGGATTAGTGTCCTTCTATGAAGAGACACCAGAAAGCTCTTTCTCTCTCTGCCATGTGAGGACACAGCAAGAAGGTGGCCATCTATAAGCCAAAAAGAGAGCCCTCACCAAGAACTGAATCAGCAGCTGCCTTGATCTTGGACTTCGCAGCCTCCAGAATTATGAGAAATAAATTTCTATTGTTTAGCTATCCTGTCTGTAGTATTTTGTTATAGCAGGTCAAGCAAAGTACGACAATACTCAGACACATTTTCTCAGTCATTTCTCTTAAAATGTCATGTCCCCAGGCCTGATGTATGAGCTCCCCACATTTACTGCAAAGACCTTCTGAGACAATCTTAGAAACATTGCACAGAAACATAACTATTGTCCATGACATAAACTAAGCAGAAATATGCTAACTAGTCCTTTTGTTAACAGAATGTGAGCCCATTCAACTGCCTATACTCAGTAGGTGTTGAATATATTTTTATTTACTTCCTGCTGTTTTCTTCCTCTGAGACCGATAAATGTTATTTATAGCATAATGGTTCAGTTACTCTGTCCCTCTAATTTATAGGAAAGATTACCATTGTATTACAGCTTTAATGTTTGCTTAAGCTAGAAATACTAACTTTAAAAGAATTATTATTGTCGTTTGCTTGAAAATGTAAACTTTGTTTTATTTCACAACAGCTATATACTTTTTCTTTTTAAAAAAAAGTGTTTATTTTTGAAGAGTGTTGTGGGTTGAAGAGTGTCCCCCCAAAATTCATGTCCACCCAGAACCTCAGAATGTGACCTTATTTGGAGACAGGGTCTTTGCAATTATAATTAGTTAAGGATCTTGAGATGAAATCATCTTGGATTTAAGGTGGGCCCTAAATCCAACGGTTAATGTCCTTCTAAGACAAAAGGACACAGGATCACAGAAGAGAAGACAGAGATTGGAGTGATGCATCTGTAAGCCAAGGAACACCAGGAGCCAACAGGAGCTGGAAGAGGCAGGGAAGGATTCTCCTTTAGAGCCTTCAGGGGCGACATGCCCCTGCCAGCGCCTGGCCTCCAAAACTGTAAGAGAATAAATTTCAGTTGTTTTAAGGCACAGAGTTTATGGTAGTTTTTTTTTCTTTTAACTCCTCACTGACTTAAAGCTCACGTTTGTGAAAATTTGTCGCCGCAGCCCTAATGTAGGTAATGCTTGCACGTGGTTAAATTATATGTAAAGACATATAGCAAAAAGTCTGATTATCCTCATCACCTGGTACTCAACCCTCTGTTCTCTGTACCTCTAGGAAACCAGTGTCACCAGTTTCTTAGGTATCCTTCCAGAATTTTATATATATTTTATATATATATACACAATGAAATGTGAATACATATTCTTATTTCTCTCATTTCCTTATGCAAAAAGTACCATTTTCCAAAATGCTCTTCTGTATCTTGTTTTTTCACTTAGCCATAGATTATATTTTAGAATTTTTTTCATATTGTTACATAGAAAGTGTCCTCATTTTTTTCAGCCAGACTACATTAATTGTATGAACAAACCATCATTTATTTAACCAGATTCCAATTGACAATTTTGTTCTTTCCAATCTCTTGAAGCTTAAACAGTGCCACAGAGAATGATCTTGTATGTACATCATTCTACATATATGGTTTCTACAGATAAATTCTCAGAAGTACAAGTGGTGAGTCAAGTGAGAGCATATATTCCCACGTGCACCCCACAGGGACTGAACCTGCGTAAACTTCCCAACAACAATGTATAAGAGCATCTGTCTCCCCCAACCTCCCCAATAGAGTGTGTTACCACGCTTGTGACATCTTGCCAATCGAGAGATAAAAATGATGTCATTTTGTTTTTCTTATTAATGAGTAACGTTGAGCATCTTCCTATAGATTTAAGAACCATCTATACTTCCTTTGCTTTAAACTATGTTTATTTATTTATTTACTTAAACTTATTTTTGCCCATTTTTTCTAATGAATTTGTTCTTTTTCTTATCAATTTCTAGAGGGTTTATATCCTTTGTCTATGCTAAAATTTCACCCATTTGGTTATTTTCTTTTGTTAATGATGATAACTTTTTAAAATTAGAAATAAATTATTACACATTTTCTTTTAAAAAGAGAAAGAAATTATTCCATATTTATATTTTATATTTTTATAATTTTATTTCATACAGTAAAATCTTTGACCTCTTTGGAATTTACCCTGTTATATGGTTTTCCAGTAGGTACTCTGTGTATTAGTGAATTTTGCTCCTCTTTTTCATGTTCTTTCTTATATGATCTTTGTATAAATGCCGTGCTAATTCCTTTTCTTTTTTAATACTAATCATTTGATAGGTTGAAATTTTCTAGACCATCCGTTAGGGAGGGACAGGAATGGGCTAGCATAGCTCTTCAGGATTTAAAACCTAGAGGGTTTTCCTGCTACCAAAAAGACAGACTGCTTCCTGCAAAAATGGCTTCACAGTGTATTTTTATAACACTACCTCCACGGCTTCTCTGAATATAACTGGGTCTAGGAGAGCCTCTGCTCCCAGCCTACATGTCCCAGTTCCCTTATAGGTGGTTGCAAACAGGAACTACAGCTTTCACACTTTAGGGTGAGCCCTTCCTTCAGGAAGCATATTTTTGCTGGTACTTTCAGAGATGTGCCACCACTGGGCCATCCCACCACTCTGGGTGCTTCTCTTGTACAGGCTGAGCAGCCCTAATCCAAAAATATGATATCTTAAATGCCCCAAAATCCAAAACTTTTTGAGCACCAACATGATGCAGCAAGTGGAAGATTCCACACCTGACCTCATTTGACAGGTCATAGTCAAAACACAGGCATACAACACACAGTGTATTCAGGGTCCTCAGTGGAAGACCCTCCCAGTCCCCTTCAGCTGTGATGTACCTTTTCCACACAAGCCCAGATTCCCCCGTGCAAGCACACTCACACCGGGTAATAAAACAGCCCGTGTGCAGGCAGATGAGCCAACAGCAGGTTGCCCACGGTGCCCCACGTGGGCCAAGACCTATGTGCATTACTCACTGTGGGTTTTATTTTTCGCTTTTTCTCTGTTCTGCAGTATAAATATATTGCTGAAAATATCAAGAAGGACTGCAGATACTGCTATGGGTAACAGTGATAGGAAAAAGAGGAAGCATTTATGTTTAACTGTAGCACAGAAAGCCAAGTTGTTGGAGAGGCTGGACAATGTTTAAGTGTGAATGACCACCATGTATGACCTGGAGAAACAGAGGATAAACTCTGAAGGCCTATGCTGTAAGGAATGAATGGAAGTTAATGATAAACAGAAAATCACTGCATAAAGCTAAAAATGAAGATCTCAATTTATATTGTATTGAAGGAGTGGCTCCGTCCACGCGGAAGGGAACACGCATGATCAGCTTACAACTCAATGGTACGCTGATCATGAAACGAGCAGAGATCTATCATGATGAGCTAAAAATTGAAGGGAACTGTCAATATCAACAAGCAGGTCGAAGAAATTTACGAAAAGACACGGCATTAAATTTTTAAAGATTTGTAGTGATGAGGCATCTGTTGATCACAAAGCAGCAGAGAAATTCATTGATGAGTTTGCCAAGGTCATCGCTGATGAAAACCTGACACCAGAGCGAGTCTATAATGCCGATGAAACCTCAGGGTCTTGGCATCATTGCCCCCGAAAGTCACCGACTACAGCTGAGTCTTTCCGAGACAGTCCCTACAGGAATTAAAAATGCCAAGGACAGAATGACTGTGCTGGGAAGCACCAATGCAGCAGGCACGCTGAAGTGTGAGCTTCCCGTGACAGGCAAAGGCTTGTTTCTCTCTGGTTTCAAGGAGTGAATTTCTTGCCAGTCCGTTACTGTGCTAACAAAAAGGCATTGGTCCCAAGGCACATTTTCTGATTGGTTTCACAAATATTTTGTACAAGCGGCTTGTGCTCACTGCAGTGACAGCTGAACCAGATGACAACTGCGAGATTTTGTTATTCCTTGACAACTATTCTGCTCATTCCCCTACTCTCATCAAAAATAATGTTTATGCTGCGTACTGTCCCCAACTGTGACTTCATTAATTCAGCCGTATAACCGGGGTATTCCTAGAGCAATGAAGAGTAAATATAAAAACCGTTTCTTCAATAGCACGTGAGCAGCAGTGCACGGAGATGTGGGTGTGTGTGCGTAAGGTTTTCAAAAGTAGTATGGCATTAGGGATGCCACACATGCTGTTGCCAATGCTTGAAACACAGACACAGTCGCATGTGCCTGGCACAACCTCTGGCCTGTGACCGTTCAGTGATGATGATGAACAAGGTAGTGACTGGGGGATTTCATATGTCTCCAGAACTGTGAGGAATGAATGTCTGTTACGTATAAGCCACCCGGCCCACGGTATTTTGTTCTAGCAGCCCAAATGGACCGAGTTGCTAAGAGAACAGGCTTTGAAAAGAAAGAGACTCAGGCTTGAAACCCGGCTCTGCCATTCACCAGCTGAGTGGCCTGTGCAGTCCCATCGCCTCTCCAAAGCCAAGTTTCCTGTCTGTTGTACTCATTTCATGAGGCTGTTGTGACAATTCAGTGAGCTGAGCATGGGGACAGAGAGGCAGAGAGAGAGGCACAGCCCCTAAGGAAATACGCAAGCCGGTTCCCAGGCAAGGTGGAAGAGAAGCCAGCTTAGAGGTTCATCAGGAGGCCAAGCTGGCAGTGACTGCTCGTGACCTACACTCACGTCCCCTCCTGAGCCTGACACCAGTCAACAGGGACAGCTCAGTGACACCCCACCCAACTCACCCCACCCCACCCCAGGCTTCCTTAAATATCTGGCACTGGTTTTGCAGGAATTTTGCCTCCAGCATTCAGATGTCAATTAATGTTAATGTTCAGCTGAAGGAGCAGGGCCAAGCCCTTCTTGCCCCAGGTCCAGCTGGGCACAGCTAACCTCAAGTGATTCCAGGCCAGCCAAGCTGACACATCGCCCATTCTGACAACATCACCTGCAGAACAACTCAAGGAGCACAGACGATCTTGCCTAGACGATCAGTCTTCAACTCAAATCAAATTGATCATTCGTCCATTCAATAAATATATATCCCCACCTCTACGTACAGAGTGCTGTTGGGCTAGGGTACAAAGATGGCCACGTGTCACTGAGTTTTTGCACATGCTGGTTTCTATTTCAGGAATGTTTTCCTGGCTCCCACCACCATCACCACCTCCCCATCTGCCTGCTCCCTTCCATCTAGCTAACTTCATCTCTCGAGGCTAAATTCAGGTACCTCTCTTCTTGGCCACCCCTCCTGGTCCAGACGCCCCTCTGCTTTGCTCCCACGTGTCCACCCTGAGATCAGCTCTGCCGTGTGCTTGGCCTCCGGTGTGGTAACCACCTGCCTCCTGGTCTGCCTTTCTCTCTAGATGGAGGGGAGGTATTGGTAGCATTTATAACATATACACTGTGTGCGCATATATACACAGTACCAACCCAGTTCCCCCAGTGCCTCAAAATGTAGTTAAAGCTTGATAACTATGTGTTGAATGGTTATCAGCAACCCAATTTCTCCATTACTGATTCAAAAAAAGTGCTAAGTCTGAAAACTTGGCCCATTATATATAGAAAAGAGCCTCTGCTACCTGTTCTGAAAATATTCAGCCAAATGATTGTAAAGGCCATGTATGTAAAATACCCTAGAATGCGAAGCACGTGCAGGAATTGCGTAGACAGTAGCTGTTATGGTATCGTTGCCATTATCACTTTGATGATGGTAATGATAAAAAGACATTTAAATTTGGCTGAAGGAGGGGACTGGAGGTCAAGAGACCTGGATTTGACTTTCAGCCATGACTTTTGAACTAGTGCTGTGGTCTTGGACAAGCCCTGTGGACTCTGGGATCCGTGAATTGGGAGCAGAGTCCAGGTTAATCTCTGAAGGCCTTTGCAAGTCACTCTGAGTCTGTAGCAGGCGACTCCTCCAGGGACACAAGCCAAGCCTGCAGCCCCCAACACAACTCCCTTCCAGACTGAAGCACCGATTTGATTCGGTTTTGAGCTTATTCAGTGAGCCTCAGGGCAAATTTCTCTTCTCATTCCTTTTTCTCATATAAGTTTTCTACTTTTTCTTCTGTGACCATGCTTTGCTTTTGTAATTACAACAACACAAGAACCCTATAGACAAAACAAAAGTTTTGGAGTGTTCTTTTCCCCCGTCATTTCTCTGCTTTCCAAATTTCAACCATGAAAAGATATTACTTGCATAAGAAAGAAAATAAAGGCAATTATGGTTCATGTCTTCTCTTTTCCCCTCTTCCACCCTAGCACATCTGAAATATGCCACCAGGGTCTCCAAACTTCAGCAGGAACCAAGAGCCAAGAACCATCTGAGAGATTATTTTAATTTCTCTTTCTCTCCTCTTTTATTGCCTAGAGTGGGGAAAAAACAAGTAAATGACTTCTAAAGAGGATTTTATCTTTGCTCTTGGCTGGGGTCTAAATTGTACCAGAGAAAAATGTTCTTCAATGGGATTTTTAAATTCAAATCAACACATTTCTTTTCCCAATAGATTACGGAGTCTCTGAGAGAAGGAACTCTTTCCCAGTCATTCTTCTGTCCCTCGTACTGTCTGTTGGGTTACCTGTGACAGGTAACTGATGCTCCATCATTCACTCAACAAATTTTATTTATTGTACTGAGCGCCACCAATTCAGTGAGATTCTGGGGAATAAAGACCAGGGCACAGGGTCTGCCCTAAAGAATCCCCCTTCAGGCCTCCCCCAATCTTTGTGGAGGAAACTAATCAGATGGATCCTAAAATCCCATCTCACCTCCTGCCCTTACCCCACAGGAGGCCAGGCTCTGCCCCTCAAGGAAGACTGGCAGGCTAAGAGCAGAGAATTGGCTTTCTGGTAGAAAAGACAAAAATCTCTAACAGCATCCTTGTTGATTCTGGGGGAGTCTGATCGAAATCCTCAGTGACGCTCCCCATCATCAACATATCACTCCTGCCACATGCCGTGTGGAAAAACTGGGAGAAAATGGCTCATACACCAGTGTCCTGATTACTGGAGGCCTCTGTAGGAAGCCATAGGATCATTCATCCTTCCAACAAATGCTAACTTATTACCTACCATGGGCCAAGCACAGACTTGACTCCGGCGGCACACAGAGGAAAGGCTGCAGTTAGTGGGAAGAAAGAGATGTAAACAAACAATTATGCAATACGAAAATTCCTGGGAAGCAAATGGGCCAGATATTTAATAGCAGAGAGATGACGGTAGAGACGCAGGAAGGCTCGGACTCTCTGGGGCCGTCCCAGAGTCTAGTACACGGAGGAACGCGATAACGTTCTCTATGCTGGTGAATGCGACATTTGTGGAAGGCAAATGGGATGACAGAGCCTTGAAAGACAAAGAGGAGGCAGGGGAAGAAGGCACCCTAGGCAGAGGAAACCCTGCGTGCAAAGGGAGACGGCAAGCCAAAGAACCACAGGGACTGGGAGAGAAATTCAGGGGGAAACCGGGTAGGGAGGTGAGGCTTAGCGGGAGTCAGGAACCAGATCTCGGTGAATCCTGGTCTGCGTGGAAAAGAGACTGGCCTGTGTCCCATAGCACTGAAGTCACTGAAGAATTCTGAGCAGGAGAGTGACACATCTAAGTTGGGAGAGAGTTTCAAAGAAGGAATAGTCAGTAGAGTGGTTAAAGAAAAAAAACAAAAGGAAGAGCTATAAAATGCCCACACTTTGGATTTGGAGACTGGGAGGTGATTTGGGTCATCCTGGCATCCATCAGGCGGAGGGAATCTTTGGAGAGGTGAGAGGCAGGGAAACAGGTAAAGAGGGCGTCTGCTATAACAGGGAAGGCGAAAAGGGACACGGTCTGAACCAGTGAGAGGCAACGGTGACGGAGAGGAGAGGGACAGGTGGGAGAGAGATTTAAGGTGCAGAATTGACGGGATTAGATAGCTCACTCCATGTGGGGAGTAAGGAACAGTGAGGGCAGAGAAATGACCTTGAATTTGGCCATGAGGAAGTCACTGGCATCCTGGACAAGAGAAATTTCTAGGTAGTGGTATAGGAACAAAGAATAGTGTGGGACAGACAGAAAGTGGAGCCAGCTACTTCCAGGAGTTTTGTTAGGAGAGGAGCAGACACACAGGGCAATAGCTGGAGGCTGCTCTGGGTCACGGGAGGGTCTATAATGTGCAGATGGGGACATTACAGCACATCTGCATGCCGATGGGAATAAGCCAGGAAAGGGAGGGAAACTGCCGAGGCAGGAAAGAGGACCTGCAGCGTGGAGGCCAGCGGGATTGGCCCGGGAAAGAGCGCAAAGAGCTCATGGGAGGGAAGGGGCAGTGTGGATGTGTGGGCACGAGGCAGGCCGAAGCATCTTTTGTGCTGGCATCTAGTTTCTCGGTGAAACAGAAAGCCATATCATGAGCCGAGAGTGAGGATGGGAAGGAGGTGTTAGACGTTTAAGGAGAAAGGAGAAGGTACGCGAGCGACCTCTGGGAGAGGAGGAGAGGGAGCCGGGCCAGGGCGGCGATGTATATAGACCGGAGGAGACAATGGCCAGCCAGGTGCCTGCGGTGCCTGTGGGTGGATGTGGGGGTAACCAGGAGGTCAGCAAATGAAAAGGAGCTCAAAAAGATGGGGTACTGAGAAGAGCAGAAGAGCCCCAATGGAACTGAAAATCTCAATGGGAAGCATGGGGAACACCACCCACCCTGGGTTGTGGGGTGCACAGAGAGAAGCCCCTCCTCTCAAAAGAGCTGCAAGGTAAATGGGGTCTTCAAGCCGGAGCCTGGTTTCCATTCAGGTGAGGAGGTGGAGAGTTGAAGGGAGTGTGTCAATGAATGGGGGGACTCCACCAGCCACCATGGGAAATGTTAGGAGAGAATTCAGCAGCTATGAGAAAGGCACTGAAAAGTTCCTTTCCGATTGATAAACAGGGTCCTCTCCTTTTCACCTTTGCCATCAAAACCAATATAGATAAATACTGGTTGAACAAATGATACGAATGGACGAGTGATGCAATCATCAAAGGGATGATCCCTGGGTCATCAGGGGTCATTGCTATGGTATGAACATGTCCCTCAAAGTTCATGTGTTGGGAACTTAACCCCCAGTGCAACAGTTTTGAATGGTGGGACTTTTAAGAGGTGATCAAATTAATGCCATTATTGTGGAAATGGGTCCAGTATCACGAGAGTGGATTTGTTATAAAAGCAAGCTCGGTCCTCTCTTGCTCTGGCTCTTGCCCTCTTTTGCCCTTCTGCCTTCTGCCAAGGAACGATGTAGCAAGAAGGCCCTCACCGGATGCTGGCGCCATGCTCTTGGACTTTCCAGCCTCCAGAACCATGAGCCAAATAAATTTCTGTTCATTATAAATTACCCAGGGTGTTGTTATTCTGTTATAGCAGCACAAAATGGACTAAGGTAGTCATGCAGTGCCCTTTCCCTCCTCAAACTAAGAGTTTGTCCCCAAATAAACCATAAAGCTCTAATCTCTCCCTCCCCAGGAACACCAAAATATAGTTCATTTGTCATTCCTGGAAGGCAAAATTGTATCTGCCAATGATGTGGTACCCTTCCCTGCCTCTCCTCTCCCCCCTACATACACACAGGGCACCAAAACTCACTGAAAAAAACATAATAACTCACCAAGACACGGAAACCAAGAGCACCTCCCTCCCTTTCTTCCTGGAGGGCAGGCTGGAGTTTCCAGCTAAGGAAACGCACAAATGTCAAAAAGGCACCAAGAAATGAGAGTAACTATTTACATAGTTCCATCAGGCATCAAGATGATATTAATTTTCCATCTTCTTCTGGGTTTTAAATGCCTAACTCCTGCCCTCTGCCTCCACCTTATAGAGGGGATTTTCACTGTGTCTAAATCTTATTTACATTCTCCACTCCTTATTCCAAATCGCTGAGACCTGGGGCTGCCCACACCCTCGTAGCTCTGCTGCGTGTGCTTCAAGCAAGATGCGGCCTTTCCCTGGCCAAGCCCTGGCAAAGCAGCGGCACACAAGCACTCCAAGAGAAAAACGACTCCTCCCCAGGGCTGCTGGATGGGTGCCAGAGGCCTGGTTTTATCAGCAAAACCCAGGTGTCCTCTGTGCTGCCAGGCAGTTGACAAAAGCAAAGAAGAGCGTTAGCCACGGTTTACGATCTCCTAAGGGGCTTGGGAAGCACTGGTATTGCAGTCATCTGATTGTCTACACCCAATACTAGACAGGGCTCTGCTGTCACTGCTCTGCAGGGCAAGGTGAGTTGACATAAGCCACTCAGAGTGCTCAGAGGCGTCAGGAGAAGCAAAAACAAGAGGTCATTCTTCTCACTGCAAAAAGACCCAGGCTCTGGAATAGGTGGATTGGGTTGAAATCTTGACTCTGCCACTTGTGTGATTTTGAGCAATGAATGACCTAACCCTGCTGGCATCAGTGTCCCAGCCTCTAAAACGGGCGTGTTAACAGCACTCGCCCACTCAGCATTCCAGGTGGTTGCAGGGGTTCCATCATTCCTGCAAACTAAATTTCAGGCACCGAAACGGACGTGCTCAGTAACTCTCAGTCTCCCGCCCTTTCCCAGGGAGGTTTGTATTTATGATGACTCTAAACACGGCTGGTGGAATTTGGGTGCAATCAAGCTGGAAATAGGTTTAACACAAACCAAGGCACCCAGGCACCCCCTTGGTACCTCGGAAACAGGAAAAGAGATGATGGGAACAGCTCTCCAGACCTTTCCCTCCAGCAGGCCAACAAAGCCCTTCAAGATCGGCCTCAGCTTCCTCTCAGGGCTCAAATCTTGATATCCTCCCACACATTAACTGGGTTCTGAAGGCCAATGTCCTTCCAGGCCTCTTGGCCTTTGCATATGCCATTCCCTCTACCTAGAAAGCCCTTCCTCCTGTTCTTCACTGGACATCACCAATTCATTCCTAAGAACTAAGCTCGGGGGGCTGTGCCTCCTCCAGGAAGCCTTCCTGGCCCCAGAAAGGCCGAACTGGGTGTCCCCCTCTGTGCTTACCACTGTCCTGGTGTTCAGTGCTCAGATCATTAAACAGCTGCTTGCTGGCCCATCTCCCAGCACACCGGGAGCCTGGAGCCGGGGACTAGACTGCATTTATAAACCAGCATTCAGTGTCCGGCACTTAGAAGGCACCCGGTATATGTTTGATTCACTCATTCAACAAGTATTTACTGAGCACCTGCTATGTAAAGCCTGGCATGCAGGTATCACAGCCAACAAAAGCCAAACTCCCCTGTCCTCGTGTTGCTTACATGCAAGGGACAGATGATAAACACTGAATGAAATAAGTATATTATAAGTTGAGTTATAATAAGGGCCAGGATTAAAAACTAAAGCAGGGTAACAGGGAGGGGGAAGCAGGGGGCAGGGGGTGGCCATTTTGTGCAGGATGGAAAGGGAAGGTGGGGAGGTCCGCGGGGTTTGAACACAGCCTGAAGGAGGTGAGGATGGGCCATGAGGATATTTGAGGAAAACGGATCCCCCAAATTCATATCCCAGCTCGGTCGTGCATTACCCATGTGATGTTAAGGATGTCTCCTAACCTCTTTATGCCTCAGTTTCCTCATCTGTTAAATGGGAATATTATTCGTACCTACTTCATTGAATTGTTGAGAGGTTTGGTTTTTTTAAATTGTGGGAAAATCCGCATAACATGAAATTTACCATCTTAACCATTTTTAACTGTACAGTTCAATGAATGGTATTAAGCTCATTAAGTTGAGCAACCTTTACCCGATCTGTCTACAGAACTCTTTTTATCTTGAAAAACAGAAACTGCTTTAAACAATAACTCCCAAACCCCTCTTCCCCCAAACCCCGGCAACGACCATTCTCCTTTCTGTCTCCAGGAGCTCACTACTCCAGGCACCTCATACAAGTGGAATCATACAATGTTTGTTCTTTTCTGATGGCTTATTCCACTTAGCATAATGTCTTCAAAATTCATTCATGTGGCAGCATGTGTCAGAATTTCCTTCCTTTTCAAAGCCGAATAATATTCCATTAATGTATATACCATATTTTGTTCATCATTTATCCATCAACAGACATTGCATTACTTCCACCTTTGGACTATTGTGAATAATGCTGTTATGAACATGGGTGGACAAATACCTCTGTTTTTTAATTCTTGTGGGTATACGCCCAGAAGTGGATTGTTGAATCACACGGTAGTTCTGTGTTTAATGTTTTGAGGAACCACCAGACTATTTTCCACAGTAGCGGCACCAATTTACATTCCCGCCAACAGTGCACGAGGGTTCCCGTTTCTCCACATCCTTGACAATTGTTATTTTCTCTATTCCTTCCTCCCTCCTCCTTCCCTCTCTCTCTTTCTTTCTTTCTTTTCTTTTCTCTCTCTTTCTTTCTTTCTTTCTTTCTTTTCTTTCTCTGTCTCCTTCTCCCTCTCCCTTCCTTCCTTCCTTCCTTCCTTCCTTCCTTCCTTCCTTCCTTCCTTCCTTCCTTTTTTTCATGGTAGCCATCCTAATGGGTGTGCATTAAGAGGTTTTGGTGAGTTAAAACTTGCTCTCCAGTAAGTGCTCAGTAAATGTTTGCTGGAACTGGCTGGGTTGTGCCCATCTTCTCTGACTCTCTCTCCCTCCCACAGTTGGCCCCAGGCTCCACCAAATGACTCGCCACTGCCCGAACGGAGGCTGAGTCCTCTCCCTGTGCTTCTTGCCCAGGCGTTCACTGTGTGCAAGGCATGCCCCCCCTCTCCGCCAGCTCAACTCCTCCCTGCTCCCCAAAGCCTGCTGCGCCCCAGCTACCCCCGGCTGCTCCGATCCTTCCCATCTTCAGGCCTCACCCAGTCACAAACTGGCCTCCCTCGTTCTCTCTCACCCAGGTCTTTTCCCGCACTGCACGGAGCGCAGCCTGAACTCACCTTGTCTGTTCTTCTGTTCTCTTCTTTGAGTCCTCTGCTTCCTTCCCCCTGTCTACCTCGTGGAAACACATGGGGGCTGGAACCTCTCTGCTCCCCTCACTGGCGAAGCACTGTGCCCAGCACACAGGAGGCGCTCAATGCTTGTTTCCTTTTTTTTTTTCTTTTTAGTAGAGATGGCTCTCACTGTTGTTCAGGCTGCTGTCGAACTCCTGAGCTCAAGCAATCCTCCCGCCTCGGCCTCCCAGAGTGCTAGGATTACAGGCGTGAGCGCCCGCGCCCGGCCATCGGTGCTTGCTGATTGCATGGATGAATGCATTAATGCGTGAATAAATGACTTTCCCTTCCCAGACAGAATAAATCTCCCTACAATATTTGATTTGTACCTTGACAGTAGTGTGTCCAAGTCACCAGCCATTGCAATTATTTTTGCACATGACTTTTCATACTAGATTATTTTTCTCCTCGAAGCGGGGATCAGGTGTGCACCCCCCTACAATATCTAGGACAGCGCCTGGTGCATAGAGGGTGCTCAGGGAAGGACTCTCACTGATGTTGGCAATGATGACTGGTCGGCAGGCTTCCTGCTTGAAGCCTCCCCATGAAAGAACAGAGTAGACGAATATAATAGCCCAGGGCCCAGCCAGCCCACCCCACCCCCAGCGATTTTTTAACTGGCATTTCCCCTCCCAATTAATTAAAAAGCCGAAGCAGGATGGAAGTCAGAGGCAGCGCCAGGCCACTGTGGTTGGCCTGATATTGAGCTGGTATTTTAGGCATCTTCAGACCGACTGCCCACCAGCAGTGTGCCACAGGGAAGGTGGCCTGGGGTAGAAATAGTGCCAGCAGCTCTCAGGACTCCAATCTACAACAGCTGCTGCTGTCACTGACCGGCAGCTGGCTATGCTGCCCAATGCCACCAAGAGGGGTGAGGGGCGTGATGGGGGCTGGGTGTGAGCAAACAGACACACCCCCATGGAAAGAAGGCACAGTGATTTTGAGGGGCAAGGCAGAAAGGCTCAACTTCCAGACACATCAAAGAGGGAACGGCAATCTAACACCAGGACCAGGGAAGGAATAAGGAGCGGTCGGGAGAGACAAAACGTCAGAAGAGGAAGGGAACTCAGTGCAGCCCGCTCAGATGCCAGGCCCCACGCCCGTGTGTCAGTTACTAACTGAGCAGCTTGAAGGAACACAGATTCCACGTGGCCAATCACATTCACGGTCATTTCTGCCCACGGAGCGTCCACCCTGCGGCCACAGTCAGGCATGTCCCAGGCCCAGGTAGACTCAGAGACATGTCACACTGCCACAAAGAGTTTAAAGTCCTCATAATATGTTCTCAATCTGCTCCCCAGTTCCCATCACCATGGAAACCAAATCCCCTAGCAAAGGGGGTTGGAGGAGACGATTGCATCTTACCCAGGGGCCTTGTCCATTGGCAGTCCGAGACTTACGCCACCATCAGTCGTTCTGCACTGCGTTCGGAAGGCCCCAAATTACCTAGGTGTTTATAGTGTGGAGGCAGTATTACATCAGAGGGGTTCCAGAAAGAACAATGGTTTGCTGAAGCAGTCCACTGGGTAAGTTCCCAATCAGTGACCCGAGGAGCCTTGGCCAAGAACAAAGAGAGAGGTTGAAAGGCAACCTGGATATGTTCCTGCCCCGCTGAGCTTACTAACAAATCAAGCTTTATGTGAGATCACCTTTTGATCACTAACATTAGTATTTCTCAATAACATGAGCTGGGAGTGTCTCAGCGACTCCTCACTGTGCCTTGCAAACGTTGGAACGACTAACTCTTGAGTTAAATCCCCTTTGGGTAAGTACAGAGAGCTTGGACCAGGGCTAACCACTGGGCATAACTAGCAGCCCTAGCAAATGAGTACACCCTCCCTAGGTAACCGCCTGTCACGCAGCCACTTAGGCCAGGGCTGGAGGCCACAGTCCGTCCAGGAGACTCCGAGCCCCAGCTCAGCCATCTCCTGCCGCAGCTCAGAGTTCTCTGCAACTGTGCAGGGCTGGCTCAGCGTCGTTTCTCAAACTGCAGTACCCTCGAATCAGAGTCGCTCCAGACGATCATGTAAAATGCACATTCCTGGGCCTCAGACCAATCGACTCAATAGCCGGAGCTGGTTTGGGGTTCTTTTTCTTTTTGAGACAGAGTCTCACTTTGTCACCCTGGGTAGAGTACAGTGGCGTCACCCTAGCTCACAGCAACCTCAAACTCCTGAGGCTCAAGTGATCCTCCTGCCTCAGCCTCCCCAGTAGTTGGGACTATAGGTGAGAACCACCACACCCGTCTAATTTTTCTATTTTTAATAGAGACAAGGTCTCACTCTTGCTCAGGTTGGTCTTGAAGTCCTGAGCTGAAGTGATCCTCCCACCTCGGCCTCCCAGAGTGCTAGGATCTTAGGCATGAGCCACCATACCTGGCCAGGAATCTGGATTTTTAACAGACACCTTGTGGGCCTCTTCTGTGCAGAAAAGTTTGAGAAAGGATGGGCTGAGATATATTTTCTGATGGTACCTGTGTCCCTCCCCAAAACATTCCAAGGCCCCAGGAACACTTCTGTCAGCCAGGCAGGGAGAAGGCAGATGTTGGGAAAGAGGACACACCCAGAACGGACATTTTGGGCGGGGAGGGAGCCAAAGGACAGGGGCAACGTCTGAATGGAAACATTTCAGAGAGTGGAAAGGACTCTGGGGCACGGGTGATGTGATGATTATGAAGACAGGGCAGAGAACACTGTTCAGAAAGAGGATGTAGAAAGAACCTGGATGGGCTGGGCGCGGTGGCTCACGCCTGTAATCCTAGGTCTCTGGGAGGCTGAGGTGGGTGGATCGTTTGAGCTCAGGAGTTCGAGACCAGCCTGAGCAAGAGCGAGACCCCGTCTCTACCAAAAATAGAAAGAAATTAGTTGGACAACTAAAAATATATAGAAAAATTAGCCGGGCATGGTGGCGCATGCCTGTAGTCCCAGCTACTCGGGAGGCTGAGGCAGGAGGATCGCCTGAGCCCAGGAGTCTGAGGTTGCTGTGAGCTAGGCTGACACCACGGCACTCTAGCCTGGGCAACAAAGCGAGACTCTGTCTCAAAAAAAAATAAAAGGAAAGAAAGAGCCTGGATGGGGCAGAGGACCAGCACTGGGGAACAGCCGCTGGAGTTACGACAAGGGCAGCCCCAGGCAAAGCAGCCAAGTGGAGCAGGGGAGACCTGCTTTCCAGCCCAACAGCGGGCAGACGGGCTGTGCAGCACTGGGTAAGTCGCCATCCTTCTCTGAGTCTGCATCTCCTCATCTGTAAAAAGGAGTTGATAACAGTGCCTGTGCTTCCTACTGCACAGAGCAGCAAGCGAGATGAAGGCTACGGAATAGCGCAGGGCTTTGGCTGTAATTCTAGGGACAGTAGGGGAGATGGTGGGGGTGCTACTGCCAGTGCCCGCACACAACAGGAGGGCGGGAGAAACCGGAGCCCAAGAGGCCACCCAGCATGTGCTCAGGAACACAGACTGCAGCCGGACAACCTCACATCCGGGCTTCTCTGCTTACTGGCTGTGTGCTCTTGTGCAAGTTTCTAAACCTCTCTGTGCCTTTGTTTCTTTTTCTGTAAAATGCAGCCGATGGTGATTGCTATTCACAGGGTTGTGAAAATGACATGGATCAGTGTTGATGACGTACTTGGAGTCTGATGCGTGGTGAGTGGTTGTTAAAATGTACTGCGAAGCAGAGGGGCCCATTTGTCAGGGAAGCCGAGGCGGGAGGCGGGTGGGCTCCCCTAGACTCGAGCAAGCCAGCTCCTCCCTACCTGTCTTTCTCCACCCAGGAGGGAGGTACTTTCTCTGCCTCCTAAACAACTGCCCCAGTTCAACGCTGTCACCAAGGCTGCCCCCTACAGGGGGCCACTTCCTCCTCCCTCCCTGGCCCCAGGCTGCTTAGGAAAGCCTTCATCTTTCTCCTTAGCAAACCCACATGGCTGTGACCTTTCAGAACAGTGTTTGCCAAGAAACCGAATCATCTATTTGCTCACACAAGTTCACACCGAAGTTTACAAGGCTGGGGCCAAAGCAGCCACCAGCCAAGGAGGGGCTGACAGGTGGGGCCAGCAGGTGCCATATCCCCCAGGCACTCCACTTCTCTGGGGACCTTGGCCTGGTCCCACCCTGGGAGGAGAAGATTGATGGGGGAGGGAAGGGACCCTCTCACTCCTCACCACCCCCTCCTTCTCCACCAAATCTTCTCCAGGAACAAGCTGGATCCAGGGACCAAGAGGTTACTTCCTCCCAAGAGGGCAAAGATTCAAGAAGACCTAACAGCCCTGAAAGGTGTCTGTCCCCTGGACATGGGCCTCCTTGTCATGACCCTCTGCTCAGCCCCTCAGGCAGCTCCTTCTGTGACCCGCAGCCAGACCCTGTGGGCCCTCGGGCTGCTGGGGATTGAGCTCTTCAGCGCTCTGTGGGGGCAGCGTGGTTCACCTTCAGCCCCCACCCACCCTGGCTCTCAGCGGCTCAGAGGCTGTTTAGGAGAGAAGAGGAGGGAGGAGGGGAGGTAGGAAGGAGGAAGGTAGGGAGGAAGCGGGAAGAGAGGAGTGGGGAGTGAGGAGGGAAGGAAGGAAGGAGAGGAGCAGAAGGGAGAGGCGGGAATTGGAGAGCAATCTAGAGGAAGGAACCCGACATAAGGCAGCCAAAGTGGCGGTGCTGAGGCCCTGATCTCTGCAATGAAAATCTGTCCCTTGAGTGGCTACGGCAGGGGGACTTCAGAGGAGGAAAATCATCTCAGAGCACAGACTCCAAAGGACAGAGCCTCACCCTGAATGGGCCCCCAGAGGGAGAACTCTGGATCCTGCTGGCAAAGACAGGAGGGGACTGACATTGCGAATAGGGACAACAACTGACCTTTACAGCAAATAAGTCAGAACAATCGCTTTCTTTTCCTTTTTTTTTTTTTTTGAGACAGAGTCTCACTCTGTTGCCCAGGCTAGAGTGAGTGCCATGGCGTCAGCCTAGCTCACAGCAACCTCACACTCCTGGGCTCAAGCAATCCTTCTGCCTCAGCCTCCCAAGAAGTTGGGACTACAGGCATGCGCCACCATGCCCGGCTAATTTTTTCTACATATATTTTTAGTTGTCCAGATCATTTCTTTCT
>CAUYSK010105631.1:0-25181 GCA_963575035.1 Avahi laniger
AAAAACTTTAGCCCCCTCGCAAAATTTTAAACGACACAATCTGTTGAATTTCTCTTTTAGCTTTTGCTATACCTTCTCCACTACTTCTGTTTGTATTCGAAAACACCTAATGATAAAACATATTTTACCTGTATTATGTTATAAAGCAAACATACAGAAGAGTGCATAAAACAAATATATAGCTTAATGAATTTGAAAAATGATTAAATTGGAGGGTTTTTTGGAACATTATACCTGTATATTTGTGAGAAGGGAAGGAGTTGATGATGGAGGGCTAAAAATTGTGGTGGGAACAAAGTTTTAAGGAATCTCAAAACACAAGATCCTAATCTTGGCTCTGCCTTTACATTACTGTGTCTTTCGGTAAGTCATTTAACTTACTCATGCCTTAGGTTTTTCTGTACAACTGGAATTAATATTTAACCTTTTTTTGCAATGTGACTAGGTGCAATTCAGGGTAAAGTCATAGGAATATAGAATAGTGTTACTAGATAGGTCTTAATTTAGGCCACTTACCTTACAGGACAGAACTGTGGTGAACAAAGGTGAAATGAAGGCTAGTAGCTAGTGATTATTATCATTTGTTTATATTAGGTTAATTACTTACTGAGGCTTACTTAAGTATGCCAGGCACTAACTACTCTAAGTGATTTACATGTATTGACTCATTTAATTGTCTAGGAGTATTCCCAGAGGTAGTTACAATTATTCCAGTTTTACAGATGAGGAAATTGAGACAAAATGAGGTTAAATAACTTGCTCAGGTGGGTTGAGTTCTGGAGCTTGAGCTCTTAACTAACCATTTTGCTATACTGCCTAGTTATGTGAAACTTAAAAGATTTACAGGCAAATATTAAGATCTTGTAATAATCTCTTGGAGGTTTTTTAAAGTAAAAATTTTGGTTTTTTGAGCCAGAATTTGGAGAGGAACCTCATTTGTTTTGGCCATCATGATTCTGGAGAAGACTGGCGCTAATATTTATTGGGTTTTATTCCATTCTTGACAAAGCTCATTTTCTTCCAAAACTGCTAAGATGCATAAGCACTCGGTAGTTTTCTTTTAAAAATATATTTATTTATTTATTTATTTTTTGAGACAGAGTCTCACGGAATCAGCCTACCTCACAACAACCTCAAACTCCTGGGCTCAAACAATCCTTCTGTCTCAGCCTCCCAAGTAGCTGCGACTACAGGCATGCGCCACCATGCCCGGCTAATTTTTTTCTATATTTTTAGTTGTCCAAGTAATTTCTTTCTATTTTTAATAGAGACGGGGTCTCGCTCTTGCTCTGGCTGGCTTTGAACTCCTGAGCTCAAACAGTCCGCCCGCCTCGGCCTCCCAGAGTGCTAGGATTACAGGCGTGAGCCGCCACCGCGCCTGGCCTAATTTTTTAATCCTAAGGGAATCTGTGACTAATTTACAAATATTGTTTAGTTTTTTAGGCAAAATGTTAATGGAAGGGAGTTTTCAAATTTGGAGGCAGACCAGACAGAGGTATAATGTTGTTTCAGTTTAACACATTGACTGCCACACTAGAAAAAAAACTTTTTCTGTGGGGCCATTGTGTTTTATTACGAAAATAGGAAAAAAAAGCCTCGAAAACAAAACAATCCTTTTTAATTTAATGAAAAATTTATTATTTTTTATTGTTTTCTGTTCATGAATTATGTGCAACTTGAAAAATAGTTCTCTTGGCTCGCAAGGTGAAGAGATGTGTGTGAGTTACATAGACTTCACGAGGCTCCAGGCTCAAAACTAGTGCGAGTTAAATACAACTCACATGGCAGTTAATGTGTTAAGCAGCATTTATCTGGTCTTGGTATTAGAGCAATAATTAAGATTCTGTTAGATCTATGGTTAAATTGTTTTTTTCCACTAAGGTATAATTAATTATATACAGTAAAACTCACCCTTTTTGGGTATGGTTCTGCTAGTTTTGGAAACGTGGTTGTGCAACCACCACTGTGATCAAGATATAGAATAGTTCCTCAAAAAATTTCCTCATTATCTTTAGTGTAGATAGCTCATTCCCTTATCTCTAGTCTCTGGCAACTACTGATCTTTTTTGTCTATATTTTATCTTTTTTTATAATTACATATAAATGGAATCATGTAGTGTGTAGCCTTTTTTCTTTTCTTTTCTTTTTTTTTTTAAATAAAAGATACAGGATCTCTCTATGTTGCCCAGGATGACTTTGAACTCCTGGGTTCAAGCTATCCTTCTTCCAGCTCAGTATGGAGCCTTTTGAGACTGGCATCTTATTTAATGCATTTTGTGATTAATTCATGTTTTGTATATCAGAAATTTTTGTGCTGAGTAGCATTTTGTTACATGGATAGACCACAGTTTCTTTATTCATTCCCCAGCTCATTTTGGTTGTTTCTAGTTTTTGATAATTACAAATAAAACTGCTATAAAAGCATTCATGCACACATACATGCGCACATGTGCATGTGCCCATGTTTTTTTTTTTAATGGTTTTAAAAAATATGGTAGAGCTTTTGTAACTTTACTGTAGAACCTGAAAAAGTTGGTAATTTTCACAGAACATTTTAAATTGCTTAGTAAACTTCATGCCTAAAAAAGCGCACTTTGGAATGAGAATAATGTGTTTATATAAATAATCTTGCAGTGTAAATTGTAAATTATTAAGAATTTAAAAAAATTAAACAAGTAGGCATACATACTTATTTAGTGGATAAATTTATATATAAAACTCCTTAGTGCATAATTTCATATTTTGTGTTCTTAGTAGCTTTTAAATTACAAGTCTCTGACTTTCTTTTGTTCCTCTAAGTAGTAGAATGGTTATGTAATTGGTTATCAAAGTCTATAAGTAAAACATATTTGGGAAGAATTCTAGCACTACAAAGTTCCCTTTTCCTTTCCTCCCCTCCCTCAAGATATCTGGAGGTATTAATATTGATAACCAGAGTTGCATGTGAACAAGACATAAAACTTAGGTTGATTAGCTAGCTGCTTGAATAAATTATCTTTTTTGTTCCTATGTAGTGAACTTTGTTTTTGCAGCAATATGAGGCCAAGATAAAGAGATGGGACCTTCTTATGTTGGAAAAGAGTTTGCAGGCAATTTTTGCAAGTTAATGTTTTGAGATTCCAATTCTGACCCTGAAAGAGGACTACAGAGACCCTAGGTGATTTGCCATTTTAGAGAATAGTAGTGAGTTTTTATGTTTCTTGTGTGTGTGTGTGTAGTCTATAATCTTAGTTTAAGCCCTTCAAATTTACATATATCGTATAATTGAGGTACTAGGTATGCGGAGCTACAGAGCTTTTCTCAGGAATCTATGATACATTTCTTCTGAGTTAAAATATTCAGAAAACTGAATATTGTGTTTGGAACCAAGGGATACCAAATACCAAGGGATACTGGTCATTTTGTAAAATGGGTATCTCATTTGTAGGTTTTCATTGTTTTTGGCTATTTCACTTTGAAATATCTATGCAAAGATGCCCAATCTTGCCAGTAGTGGGGATTGCAGATTAACAGTTGGTCTTCTGTATATGATTGCTTGATGTGGACAAGACTTGTGGGTCTTTACTTTTCTTGAAACTACAAATGTTGGTGATCCAGCTCTAGAATTCCATGATAAGGTTGCCAAAATTAACACCATAGGAATATGGTGGTAGCAACTGTGAGACTAGTAATACCAGTAGAATTTTAATTAGCTGTACCAATTGCACAGTTAATCTTACACTGCTACCTTGTGAAGTAGGCAGGGAAGGCTATTTATTACTCCCACTTTACAGGTGAGTAAATTGTTTCATAGCTGTCAGCACTTTTCTGAGGTTGCACTGCTAGGGAGTAGCCAAACTAGTGCTTGAATTCAAACATTAAGTTAGATGCTGTTTCCACTCTTGCAGTTTAGTATGGTGAATAAGAGCTCAGACGTGGGTTTGAATTATGGTTTTACTGCTTACCTTCCTGTCATCTTGGGCAAGTTCCTTAACTTCTCTGTCTCTCCTTTTTAAAATGGAGATAACAGTACCTCTTAGGGCTCTTGTGAGGATTCAGCCAAGTGCTATATAATGGTAGCTAACCAATAATAAGCACTCCATGTTTGCTAGTTGTGGTTGTTGCTACTGTTACTACAGTGATAACACAACAATAACACACCCTCTTTTTTCTAAGGATCAGTCTTAAAGAGTTGAAAGATGATAAATCCAAGAAGTAAGAATATTCAAAGATAATAAAATAAGTAGCAAAGGGATGTTGATTTTGGCAGGAAGATGAACAGTTTTGGGATGTGTGTGTGTGTGTTTTGGTTTTAAACATGGAAGCAATTGGACAATTAAAGTACAAGTGTATTAGGCAGTGGGTGCTTTAGGGACAGGGTTGAGAAGGAGGACCAGTGCTGGAGGAAAACTTTTTAATCATCATCACGGATGACATAGGAAAGTTTACATTGTACCAAGATTTAAATAGCACCAGCTTGCTGCCCTCTTTTACTTACGATTCTTAGAGCTGTTTCTTACATCAGAATGGAGTAAGAAGCTTATCATACATTTTCCATTTTTAGTGGTTATGCAGAGAATAATACAGAAAGCACATATCCTACAGTCCTTCCTCAGTATATATGGGGGATTGGCTCCAGGATCACCACATATGCCAAAATCTGCACATATTCAAGTCCCTCAGCCGGCCATCTGGAACTCGCCTCTGTGAAAAGTTGGCCCTCCCTATTTGTGGGTATCTTATTCCTCAAATACTGTATTTTCGATTCTTGTTTGGTTGAAAAAAAATCCTGGTATAAGTGACCCATGCAGTTCAGACTTATGTGGTCAATTGTATAAATAAAAGGGTGATCTATCTCTTTAAAATTTCATATGTATACTCTTAAGGTGTAGGGAATTCTGAAATGTAAGTTTAAGAGGGTTATACGATTTGGTGCTTGGGTCCTGTTTGGATAAGGTACTTCCTTGGTGTAAGGTAATATTCTTCCAAGTTTCTAAATTAAATGCAAGTTGTTTGAATTTACTTGTTAGGGAATATCTTGCCTTTAATATAATAGCTGTTATATGGAGTTATATATTTTATATGTTCAGTGTTTTTGAACTTGTATCTTTTATTATTGTATTTGTATGACTTTCCCCTTTTTGAATATTAAAGCAGCATTTATGGGTTTTTGGTGCATATTTTAAACTTACGCACTAAAAACTTCATAAGCATATTTTAAATTTTGGTAAATTTCTTAAACCTGTTAATATGAATATATTATTAGTTTTTTTCAAAATCATTACATATCTGTTTACTGAAAAACCTGAAACAAGCTCTGATTCATCCTGAACATTTGCTCACATGCCAGGTTTTTTTTTTTGTTTTTGAGTTGGGGTCTTGCTGGTAGGGGTGAAGTGATCCTTCTGCCTCAGCCTCTGGAGTAGCTGGGACTATAGCTGTGTGCCACTACCCCAGCTTGTTTTTAAAGTTTATAGGAAAAACATCAGTGTCTTCTCAAGAGACCGAATATGAGTATTTATTTTAGGTTATTTGTATACCCTGAAAGCATAATTATTGTCTATTTAATTCAGAGCTAGGAGCTTCCCCATTGCTACTCTGTGGAACTTCTTAAGTTGCCCTATATTCATCTCTCCCCCATTCCCAACATTGTTTCACTTTCCAAACACTAAGAATTACAAAATTTTTTATTAATGGGTTTCTCTAAAAAGGTACAATAAAGTAGATGTTTTTCTTCTTTGGTGATATTTGATGGACCATAAGAGATTTCTGGAGTATCCCAAGCTTTTATTAACTTCAAAGTTCTTACCTGATACAGAAAAGTTACGATGACTTTTCCCTCCTCAAGGGCATAAAAAATTTTAAATGAACCCATTTGCATAAAATCTACTCAAAATTGTTAGGACAATTTTGGACACTTGTGCTATACATAAGAGAATCCTTAAACACGATAACTACTTAACCCCCCTTGTTTTATTTATCCTCTCTCTTACTGAAACAGCTGAGTAGCTTGCTTAGGTATGTATCTGTATCCTTTCTTCGATGAATACTTTGAGGGAGTCTTTTGAAATGTGGTGTTTTGGCCACCATTCCAAGTCTACAGGAGTGTGGTTTCATGATAAACCAAACAGCACGCTGGCAGCAGTCCCGAAGCTGACTCACTAAGGAGTAATGATAGACACTTTGAAGGGAGTGACCTACCTCAGGATCATATTTCAAAGCTTCATGCTAGGATTACATCAGTAAAAGGCAGCTGAGAAATCGAGATGAGATCTTGCTTGTACCTCCTGGGAATAATGGTACATAGGTAGGAAGGACTTCCATAGTAGGATGCAAGTAAGATTTTTTTTGCCTAACAATCTTGTAAAACTTGGGGTGTGGGGAACACATTGAGGATTCATAATGATGGTGACCTTTGTGTGATTGCAGTGCTGTTTCATTCCCTGTGCCTGGATGAGAATAGGCATATAGTGACTAAGGGTTAACTCAAGAAGCTCGCCCGTATCAGTTTTCTAGAGCTAAGGGAATATACTTAGCTCAGTAGTAAGCACAAGTATCATGTTCATGTCGGACACTGTAGCTACTGTCTACTTGAATAGACCAGAAGAAACCAAAGCAAGACCAGAATCAGATCAGTTTTGAGGAGAAGACCCTTTGCTTACTAGCATTGCACATTTTAGGAGTAAAAAATAGTATGAAAGTGGACTTGCTTCAGTATCTACTTGAAGTAGATACTGATAGGTTTTGTGGATTGGAGTGACTGATTGCAGCTCCATTTCTAAATCCAATTTCATAGCCACAAGTTTTTCTAGGTGGCAAATTAGTCTTCTCTAATCATTCATTACAAAGATCACTTAACTGTTGCCCCTGTGTGGAAATAGCAGGAGTATGCCTTTTTCATGTTGTTGAAGTTTGTCTCAGAGATAAAAAAACACCTAAATAATCTGAAAATATTTTTCAGAGATAAGGCTAAGTGAATATACCACAGTGATAGATTGACCCATTTTATTTTAGAACTGTTTCTCAATAAAAAATGCTGAACATGATAACACTTTATTATAGAATATTGTGGAGGATTGCTTTTAGCTATTTGCTATATTCTGTCAAGCATAATTTTTAGGAATGGAAAGTTAGTTTTCAAAATGCCATCATTTATTTTATATGTGCTTTCTCCAGAATGTGCTTCTCAAAAGTTAAAAGTGCTTTTCTTTAAGAAAAATGTTACTTTTTGATATTTCTTTTTTTTTTTTTTTTTTTGAGACAGAGTCTCACTCTCTTGCCTGAGGTGAGTGCCGTGGCGTCAGCCTAGCTCACAGCAACCTCAAACTCCTGGGCTCAAGCAATCCTACTGTCTCAGTCTCCCGAGTAGCTAGGACTACAGGCATGCGCCACCATGCCCGGTTAATTTTTTCTATATATATTTTTAGCTGTCCAATTAATTTCTATTTTTGGTAGAGACGGAGTCTCGCTCTTGCTCAGGCTGGTCTCGAACTCCTGAGCTCAGAATGGTCCGCCTGCCTCGGCATCCCAGAGTGCTAGGATTACAGGCGTGACCCACTGCGCCTGGCCCTACTTTTTGATATTTTTGTATAATTTAAGAATATAGATTGTCCCTCTACCCTCAGTAATATGAACCTGGTTTTGAGGCGTCGAGAGGAAAAAAAATTTGTTTTTACATTTGTGCTGCTTTTCTGCCTTTTTGAGATTGAGTGTTTAACAGTGGTCCTTTTGTTTTTGAATTTGCCTTATGTGTGCTATTCCTGCTTAATTTCTTATATGGTTTAAACTTGTATCAGTAAATTATTTATTAGCTAGCTTTATGGGTTAGCAAGTTACCTAATCTCTATGCACCTTAGTTTCCCTCTTTATAAAATAAGGAAAATAATATTACCTACCTTGTAAGATTGTTGTAAGATTAATGACTAATAAATGGTGAAGCAGTTTAGAAGAGTGCTCTGTATATGTTGGCTGTTACAATTATTATAAGCAAGGACCTTGACTTTTCCCCTGTACTATTTACAGCTCTTCATTTTTGTAATTTTTTGGTAAATAGTATGTCTCTTAAAATCTAACAGAACTTTGTATTAAGGAATAATAAACATCTCCTTGTATTTAATTCTTTTTTTTTTTTTTTTTTTTTGAGATAGAGTCTTCTCACTGTGTTGCCTGGGCTAGAGTGCTGTGGCGTCATCCTAGCTCACAGCAACCTCAAACTCCTGGGCTCAAACGATCCTCCTGCCTCAGCCTCCCGAGTAGCTGGGACTACAGGCATGCGCCACCATGCCCGACTAATTTTTTCTATGTATTTTTAGTTGTCCAATTAATTTCTTTCTAATTTTAGTAGAGATGGGGTCTCGCTCTTGCTCAGGCTGGTTTTGAGCTCCTGAGCTCAAACAATCCTCCTGCCTCGGCCTCCCAGAGAGCTAGGATTACAGGCGTGAGCCACCGCGCCCGGCTGTGTATTTAATTCTTTATCATAAATAACCATAAATTTGCTACTTGTTAAAAATAAGGTATCTTTTTTTTTTTTTTTTGCTTCACATTGAGTTTGAAAGATAAGAAATTAGTAGATGCGGACCTTTTTCCATGTTTTATAGGTGCCCACATGCTACTGAATGTAGGTCATTGTTTGAATTGAATTCTGAGTGTATATCTGAATCTAGTGCAGTTACGTAGAACAAAACAGTTTGCATGGGACTGGAAATACCACTGGAAAGATAAAAATTGTAGTTGGCAGCAAACTTTGTCAGTTAAATTAAGTGATGGATCAGCAAAGAATTTGGAGTTGCTGGTTTTTATTTAACACTCAGTTGTTTTTGAAATCATTAGCCCTGAGACAAAGTAATTTAAATCCTAGATATGCTAGGAAATTTTAGATTCCTTTCCACATCAAAAACCTCCTTTGAAGAAGAAAGCATTTCTTCAGAGATATTTAGCTCCCTGAGTTCTAATGAATTTTAGCCATTGCTTTGGTGATCTTATATGCTAATCAACAGGAGTCTCATACTTCTGTTTCAAATTGATGCCATTATTGAGTAAATTTTTAAAATGAGATTACCCTGTTTCTTTCTAAACTATCATATATATAAAGCCCATTAAATTGACCTTTATGCCTCTTTTCCTTTTTTCCCTTGTGATAGGACTTTTCTGTAATTATAGGTTAGTTCAATTTGGGAGTTAGATTTTCTTATTTTTTACATTTAGTAGAATTATTGCTAATTCCTAGGTTGTATCCTTAAAACCAGATTTTTTGAACATTTGGGGAATCTACTCTCAACCTTTAATTATAATAGTAAAAGGAATAGGATATTCCCTGAGTTTTGTTTTTGAGATCCTTGCATTTAATTCATGATATAAAAATAAATTAACTTATAGGTAGTGGCAAGTTTATTCAGCAAGGCTTCTAGTTTATTCAGCTTTTAGTTTATTCAGTGAGGCTTCTCATTCCGCGTTGTCTGGTGGTTGAAAGTTTGAACATGTGTACCAGTCCCGGCTAGTTTTTTTCCTATCCTCCTTGTAGTACTGATTGGCACAAGGGATTAATATTTGATAGAAAGGGCCAGCAGGCATTTTTCATTGGTATTGATATACAGATGACAGGAACAAGTTTTCTTCTGGGCTTGTGAAGCTGGGACTGCCTCCAGGTCCCTCATCTTCGCCCCCTCTTCCCCAGCAGGACTGTGCAGTGGCAGAGAATGAGGCCAAACAAGTAAGTAAAGGGGAGCATGAGATAAAGAGATGGATCCAGTGGCACTGAGCCTTAGAGGCCTTGGTCCTGAAGTGCTTTCTTTGTTTCTGTGCACTACCTCAGTGTCCTGTGAGTCAGTAATTTCTGATTTTAAGGAGGTGTGAGTTGGATTTCTTTCACTTAGAATTGAGAGTTCTGACCAGGCGTGGTGGCTCATGCCTGTAATCTTAGTACTCAGGGAGGCCGAGACGGAAGGTTAGGAGTTTGAGACCAGCCTAAGCAAGAGACCCTATCTCTACCAAAAATAGAAAAAATTAGCTGGGCATGGTGATGTGCACCTGTAGTCCCAGCTATTTGGGAGACTGAGGCAGGAGGATTGCTTAAGCCCAAGAGTTTGAGGTTGCAGTGAGCTATGATGATGCCACTGTACTCTATCCAGGGCAATACAGTGAGACCCTGTCTCAAAAAAAAAAAAAAATAAAAAAAGAATTGAGAGTTCTGACTAATGTATCTAAGGTTAGTCTGACTAATACCATTCCTACAATGTGCTTTCTAAGTATTTAAAGACAGTTTGGACTTTATTCTCAAGGTAAATATTTAATATACATAGGTAAACTCAGTGTATATATGAATTACCATTCAGGATCAGTGGAGTGAAAATAATAAAGTATCTTCCATCTACAGATGGCCTTTGCTTACAAAAGTGTTTATAATATATGTAGAATGGATCAGTATTCCTTTCTAAGTATATATTAATATATTTATACAGTGTAAAGAGATGATCACCATGATAAATAGAATAGCAATGATATAAAGTCAGATTGTAATAAAATTTCATGGATTAGGCATAAATGTCCTCTGTTGTTTTCTTACAAAGTAGCTGTGGTAACCATATAAAAGGGACACAAAGAGGGGGAAGAAAAATTGGGTGAAAAGTAGGACAAACAAGAGGAAATAAAGAGGTGAGGTATGTATGCTAAGCATTAGTGAACCACTAGTATTAATAATTGCTTTAAGTTCCATGGATTGCCTTCTTTTGGGTTAGATACTAAACTCCTGCGATGCTGGACTCCTGCAAAATCAATTGATGATAGAGATGAAGAAAAGTCTTAATTTGTTTTCTTTAGACTGAGGTTAAAGTTGATGTGGTCAACTAATTAGGTTTTAAGAGCATATTTCTTGTCTTTTTAATAAGTTGTTGCCATTATGTTGTCTTTTGGCTTTCAAAATCTGATTCTTCTACTTAATCCTAATTGCTTGGGGGTAACACATTAGGTGAGAATGAAAGATGTGAGTACTCAAAAGTTTAAGAATTATTGTTTTGGAAGTCTTTGATTAATGGGACTAATGTGTAGGATTTGTAGGGAATATGAAGAACTTTTAAATATTCCGGTCCCAAAATAAACTTGACCATTGGCAGGAGTGTGGTAAGCCAAGTATTTGAGATGTCTGCTACACCATCCAACTTTTAGCCTAATCTATTTTAGCTGGCTTGCCCTAAGTAAGTTGAAACTTCCTTTAATGCTTCATTGTGGGTTAAATGAAGTTCATCGAGCTCTGTTGAAAGGGTCTTAGTTACACAGATCTTCATGGTCATCCCTAAAGCATACACTCCAAGTTTAGATTTACAGTAAAATGGTCTGTATCCCAAAACGTAGTTCCAATAATGTTATAATGGTTACTAATGGTATAATTTGGGGCAAGTCATTAACTTCTCAGAGCCCTACCATAGCTAAGATTTAGGGAAAATATTTGTCTTACCCAGAGCACTTTTTTTTTTTTTGCTGCCAAATGATTAAAAACAACCCCAAAAAACAAAAAACCAGCACCAAACTCAGCTTTATAGTTTGCACAAATTTTGCTTTTTTTCTAGGATGTCATATAAGTGGAATCATACAGGATATATACTATTATATATCTGTCCTCTTTCACTTAGCATACTGCTTTTAGATTCATCTGTGTTGTTAAAAGTAATAATAGTTTATTCTGTTTAATTGCTAAGTAGTAGTCTATGGATATTCCACAATTTCTTTCTTTCTTTCTTCCTTTCCTTTCCCCTTTCCCTTCCTTTCCTTTTTGAGACAGGGTCTCACTACTCTGTTGCCTGGGCTAGAGTGCATGGTATCATCATAGCTTGCTGCATCTTCAAATCCCTGGGCTCAAGTGATCCTCCTCCCACAGCCTTCCGAAAAGCTGGAACTACCGGCTCTTGCCACCACACCCCACTAATTTTTTAAATTTTTTGTAAAGACCGGGTCTCACTTATGTTGCTCAGGCTGGTCTTGAACTCCTAGCCTCAAGCAGTCCTCCTGCCTTGGCCTCCCAAAGTGCTAGGATTACAGGCATGCGCCACTGCTCCTGACCCACAATTTATCCATTTACTAGTTAATGGATATTTGGGTTGTTTCCAGTTTTTGGCTGTTATGAATAAAGCTCCTATGAACATTTCCATACAGGTCTTTGTGTGGACATGTGTTTTCATTTCTCTTGGTTAAATACCTAGGAGTAGAAATTGCAGGGTTATATGATAAGTGTATGTTTATAACTTTATAAGAAATTGCCTGTTTTGCATTCCTACCAGCAACGTATGATAATTCCAGTGTTCTCAATCCATGTCACTTGGTATTGTCAGTCAGTCTTTATTAACTTTATTCATTCTAGTGAGTCTGTAGTGATTTATCATCATGGTTTTAATTTATAATTTCCAGATGACTAATGATGATCGTCTTTTTATGTGCTTGTTTGCCATTTATATATCTTTGGTGAAGTGTCTGTTTAAATCTTTGCCCATTGAAAAAAAAAGTAGGTTTTTTGTTTATTGCTAAATTTCAAGAGCTCTTTATGTATTCTGGATATGAGTCCGTTATCACAGGTTTTGAAAATCACATGTTTTGCAAATATTTTCTTGTAGATTGTGGTTTGCCCTTTCATTCTCTTAACAGTGTCTTTCAGGTAACCCAAAATTTTAATATGTAGTACAAGTGATTGTTTTTTTTTTCTCTTATAGTTAATGCTCTCTATATCCTATCCAAGGAATCATCTCTAAACCTAAGGTCACTAAATTTTCTGAAAATTTCTTCTGAAAGTATTAGAGCTTTATATTTAAATCTGTGAAATACTTCAAATTAAAGTTTGTGTAATGAGTGAGAATAAGGGTTGAGGTTTGTCTTTTTGTATATACTGTAGAAATCTAAATTTTCCTCTAAGCAATGCTTTAGTTGCAGTCCACAAAATGATGTATTGTGTACTACCATTCAGTTTGAAATATTTTCTAATTTCACTTGTAATGCTTTTTTTTGGCCTGTGGATTATTTAGAGGTATGTTGTTTAATTTCCACATATGTGAGTTGTTCTAGATGTTTTATTGTTACTAATTCCTAATTCCATTGTGGTCAGAGAACATACTCTATAGGATTTCAGTCTTTTTGAATTTGAGATTTGTTTGGTGGTGAGGCTTATGGTCTGTCATGATGAATGTTCTGTGACTTTAAAGAGCGTATATTCTGTAGGTGGATATCAATTATTGGTTGGTAGTATTATATTCGAGTTTTTTATATCCTTCTTATTTTTTTGTCTACTTGTTCTATTAATTACTGAAAGAGGAATGTTAAAATCTGTGATCGTAGATTCAATTCTGCCAGTTTTTTAAAATTTATTTTTAAGTAGAGACAGGTGTCTCACTCTTGTTCAGGCTGGTCTTGAACTCCTGACCTCAAGTGATCCTCCTGCCTTGGCCTCCCAGAGTGCTAGAATTATAGGCGTGAGCCACCACACCTGGCCAATTCTGCCAGTTTTTGCATCTTTTGTGATTTTTCCTTTTATCTCCCTATTGGTGTATTAGCTATACTTGTTTTTTCTGTGGCCGTTCCAGAGTAGACACAGGTAAATTATCACAGTCTACTGTCTATAAGAACCCTATGGTAGGGTCTCTCTGTTTTCTCATCTCCTATTCTTTTTGCTCTTGTCATAACATTTTATTTCTGAATATGTTACAAAACCTGTAATTCATTCATAATCTATATGCTTTAAACAGTCAGTTGTCTTTTAAAGAGGAACAGGTTTTATTCGTTTGAATTCTTCAAGGCTTGTCTTTATTTAAAACTTTGTTAGGGTGGGCTGAGAGAGGAGCCTTTGCCCTAGGGCGGCTAGTTTAGCCCTGATTATAAGATCTCAGCTGAATGCACTGAGTTTGGTGAGGTCTCTTTACTCTGGTTGGTCACAACCAGAACGCCTGTGTAAACTCTGGTAGTTATGGTTATGGTTCCCAAGTTGTTGCTTGTTAGCCAATGATTGTTCTTTGCCCACCCTTGTGAAATTTCATCCAATGAAGGGTGCCCCATAAATTGTAGCTGCCTTAGCCCTCTCATACTTATTTGAGCTTCATCTCTGCTTGGATTCTCCGTTCTCCCTTCCTGGCTGTGATCTGGAGAGTGCCTCAAAACACAAAGCTTGGGCAGTCACGTGGCTCAGGTAATTTGTTTCCTTTCTCTCAGGGATTACAGTTCTGTGCTGTCTATCATCCAACATCCAAGAATAGTTGTTCTGTGTATCTTGTCCGGTATTGTAGTTGTTTAAGGTGGAAGGGCTAGTCCATGCAGTAAGCTGTGATGATGCTCTTAAAAACCTGCTTTAACAAGAGGAAAAATGATTGTAAACGGCTATTTTTCATATGAAGGAAGCATTGAATTTTCATGTTTATTGTTTAAAGAAAAACTGTAGCCAAGGTGTCTCTTATAATTGGGTTAGGGTTAGAACTATGGACTTAAGTTTTGTTTTCTTAGTAATATCACCCCCTTCTCCTTTCCTCACTCGAGAAAAATGCCTTTATGTAAGACTTTATTTTATTTGGAGACAGAGTCTTGCTCTGTCACCCTGGCTAGAGTGCAGTGGCGTCATCATAACTCACTGCAACCTCAGACTCCTGAGCTCAAGCGATCCTCTTGCCTCAGCTTCTTAAGTAGCTGGGACTACGGGCGTGCACCACCGTGCCCAGCTAATTTTTTTGTATTTTTGGTAGAGACGGAGTTTCCCTCTTGCTCAGGTTGGTCTCAAACCCCTGATCTCAAGCAGTCCTCCCGCCTTGGTCTCCCAGAGTGCTAGGATTACAGGTGTGAGCCACCACGCCCGGCCTCTTTATATAAGATTTAAAAAATTGCACTGGAGGAATAGGGCACAGTGGTGCACTCCTGTAGTCCCAGCTACTTGGGAGGCTTTGGTGGGGAAGACTTTGCTCAGGAGTTTGAGGACAGCCTGGGCAACATAGTGGGACCGCATCTCTTAAAAAAAAAAAAAAAATTGCGGTGGGATTTGCATTGAAAGTTGCAATATTGATCTAATAGCTTTATAATCATAATGCTTAATTTTTATCTGCCTTCTAAATTGAACAGTCCTTGTTCACTAGTACTTTTATTTCACTCGAACAAATCTTTATGCCAAATTTGGTATCACCAAAGGAGTAGTGCTAGCATTTTAATGTAATTATTACTAGGTAAACAATAGAAGCTTATAAAAATATGCATTTAATTAATACCTTTTTTGAGTTTCCTTTTATAGCTTTAATGTCTTGGCAAAAAGCCATTTTATAGGTAAATTGACACTTATGTCCGTGATATATGTGGGTGAGATCTGTGTGTAGCTTGAAGATCTTATGAGTACATAGCATTTTTTCACTGTTAATTGGGATTAGAATAGCTGTCAAAGGATCACTTGATATAGGGAATATATTAATAATTTGAAATTGCAAAATACATTTTGCTCTCTGAAATCATGAAATGTCTCATGTTGCTAATGTAGAGAATTTAAGTGTTTAATTTAGAAAAGATTAGTAACTGCTGGTGTTATCTGGCATGAGATGAACCTGGAAGGGAAGTGTTGGGGAGCATGACCTGTATTTGAACTGTTTAGAACTTTCTTTAGAGATGTATAGTTCTTTCTTTCACTAGTATTCCAGTATATGCCTGAATAACATTTTTTCTTCTTGTTTTACTGAAAAATAAGTCCACGGTGTTAAGGAGGCATTCCTAAGTTGGTCACCTGATTTAAAACAGCTTCCATGAGTTCTAATTAACTTTGAATGTTTTAATTTTTCTTTTTGATAGCAGGTAGGCACTCTCTGAAGCATTCACTGTGCCTTGAAACATCTTTCTCTTTCATATATTTGCCTTTTTCCTTCATAGGACTTCGCTTAGGCTTACTAATACAATGCATTTTTACCATGTGCCTCTTATTTAGTAGGCACTGTTATTCTATGGCTCCTGTGCGTATAGTGGTGAACAAGCTCTCTGTCCTCATTCAGTTTGTAGCCTATGAAGAAAAAGGAGTAAGAATTGCAGAAATACTCATGTCTAAATTGCTTTTTTGAGTGAAGTGGATAAAATACTCTGAATTGTTAAGATAGTTGTCTTTCTTTTGAACACTAGGGATTTTAAGAGAATCTGTCTCAATTTCTAAAGGTCATATATCATGTAATACGTTAAGAGTAAAGGGAATTTTAATAAAGTATGATGCTACTGGTTTTAGATAATAAAAGAGGTAAAAAAAAAATTTGCCTTTAAGAAAAGAAAGAAAAGATTATATGGTCAGTTGCATTGCCTAATTTATTTTCTCCCCACAATGGACATTTTAGTGTAAGGCAAAAATCTAAAATTATTGCTCTTAATATCTCATGACTGTATAGTTTTGCTAGTAGTCACTGGATCATTAATTAAGTTACCTCATTTTATGCTTCCTGTTCTTTTTCTGAGGGGGAAAAAGGTTTACTGTAGACCCCACCTCTTAATTCTTTAGCAAGGCACATTTTTATTCTTAATAATGTAACTATACATATTTACATTAAAAGTAAATGACATTTTGTCTTGCTGTGAATGTCTCACTGATGTTATCTGGTGAAGTGATTTAAACTGCCCGATTTTACGTACATTGAAAACAAAAGCTAGCCAAGAAAGGAGAGAGGGAAGTTTTCTTAAGAGGTTAATAAAATTATTGTCTTAAAACAGTGATATATGCTCAATAAGACATATGGCTCTTCAAGTTTAGTAAGACTCTTGAAGTTTAACAAGTGTTTCTGAACTTTTTGGATGGGGGGAGGATAAAGTCTTGCTCTGTCACCCCATCTAGAGTGCAGTGGTGTCATCGTTGCTCACTGCAACCTCAAACTCCTGGGCTCACGCGATCTTTGTACCTCAACCTTCCCTGTAGCTGAGACTACAGGTATGTGCCCCAATGTCTGGCTAATTTTTTCTCTTTTTAGTAGAGATGGGGTCTCACTCTTGCTCAGGCTGGTCTCAAACTCCTGACCTCGAGGGATCCTCTACCTCCATATAAGTGCAATTATACAGTATTTGTCCTTTTGTGACTGGCTTATTCCATGTAGCATAATGTCTTCAAGATTCATCCATGTTGTGGTATGTGTCAGAATTACATTCCTTTTAAACGCTGAATGATACTCTATGTATATACTACATTTCGTTTATCCATTCATCCACTGATGGACAATTGGGTTGTGTCTATTTTTTGGCTAATGCTACTATGAACATTGGTGTACAAATGTGTTCAAGTCCCTCCTTTTACTTCTTTTTGAGTATATACCCAGAAGTGGAATTGCTGGATCATATGCTAATTCTATGTTTAATTTTTTTGAGAAATCTCCATACCATTTTACATTCCCACCAGCAATGCATGAGGATTCCAATTCTGTGCACATCCTAGCCAACACCTTTTTAAAAAAAATTTAAAACAATTTTAAATAGCTGTCTAAATAGGTGTGAAATAGTATCTCATTATTGTTTTGATTTACATTTCCCTAGTGATATTGGGCATCTTTTCTTGTATTTGCTCACCTTTTGTACTTAATGGCCTTTTGTACTCTTTTGTAATAATGTCTGTTCAAGTTTGTATTAGTCTTCTCAGGCTACCATAACAAAATACCACAAGCTGGGCAGCTTAAACAATATAAATTTACTTTCTCACAGTTCCTAAAGCTAGAAAGTTCAAGATCAAAGTTCCAGAAGGGTTTGGCTTTTGGTGAGGGCATTCTTCCTAAAGAATGAGGTCTCTGTTGTCTTTTCTCATAAGCACACTAATCCTGTTGGATCAGGGCTCCACCTGTGTGACCTCATTTAACCATAATTACATCCAGAAAGGCCCTAACTCTAGCCACATTGAGGGTTAGGGCTTCAATATTTGAATTTTGAGGGGTCACAAAGCCCATAACAAGTTTGCTCACTTTAGGCGTTTTTTGTTGTTGTAGAAATTTTAAAATATATTCTGGAAACTCATCCCATATATTAGATATGATTTGCAAATAATTTCTCCCATTTTGCAGGTTGTCTTCATGCTGTGTTGATAGGGCCCTTTGCACAAAAGGTTTTCGTTTTGATAAAGTACAATTTATTTTTGTCTGGGCCTTTGGTGTTATATCCAAGAAATTGCCAAATGCATTGTCATGAAGATTTCCCCCTATCTTCTTTCAAGACTCTTATGGTTTTAGCTCTTATGTTTAGGTCTTTGATCCATTTTGAATTAATTTTTGTATATAATCTAAGATAAAGGTCCAATTTCACTCTTTTGTATGTGGATATCCAGTTTTCTCAATACCATTTGTTGAAAAGGCCTCTCCTTTCGCCATTGAATGGTTTTGGTATCCTTGTCAAAAATTATGCATGGGTTTATTTCTGGGCTGTCTATTTTATTCCATTGTTCTGTATGTTTATCTTTATGCCAGTTTTCACACTTGTTTGGATTACTGGAGCTTTGTTGTAAACTTTGAAATCGGGAAGTATGAATCGTCCATCGTTGTTCTTCTTTTTCAAGATTGTTTGGCTTGGCTACTCAGTCTTTTGAAATTCTGTGCAAATTTTAGGATGAATTTTTCTATTTCTGCAAAAAACATCATTGGGATTTTGATAGAGATTACATTGAATCTGTAGATCACTTTGGGTAGTATTGACAGCTTCACAGTATTAAGTCTTCCAATCCATGAACACGTGATATCTTTGCATTTGTATACTCTTTAATTTCTTTTAGTAACAACATTTTACAGTTTCCTTTTTTCTTTGTTCTTTTTTTTTTTTTTTTGAGACAGAGTCTCGCTCTGTTTCCCGGGCTACAGTGCAGTGGCATCGTCATAGCTCACTGCAACCTTAAGCTCCTGGGCTCAAGTGATCCTCCTGCCTCAGCCTCCTGAATAGCTGGGACTACAGGCACATGTCACCACACCCTGTCTTTATCTTTTGTAGAGACAAAGTCTCACTCTTGCTCAGGCTGGTCTCAAACTCCTGACCTCAAGCGATCCTCCTGCTTCGGCCTCTGGGGATTGCAGTCCTGATTTACTGTGCCCAGCCTGTTTTATAATTTTCGACGTATTAGTCTTTTGCTTCCTTGGTAGGTTTATTTCTGAGTATTTTATTCTTTTTGATTATTGTAATTTTTTTGCTTTGCCAAGGAAGATGGAAGTTTTTAATATGACAGACATCTTGTCTCAACAGAAGACCAGGAGAAGCTGCCTCAAATCTGTCTCTTGTAATTGTTTTCTTAATTCTTATGTTGGAATTGTTTATTTCTTTTATGGATTGCTCATTATCAATTTTTTTGTATCTTAGACCAAGAATAGAATTGCTAGATTTTATAGCTTATAACTAACTTCGTTATCCATACTGCTGTTCATAATTTATCTGGTTGTCTTATGTAATAGGCTTTAAAAATGTTTGGCATGAAATAATTTGAAAAGCATTTTTCCGTTAAATTTTTTGAGGGCAGTGTCAATTTGTGTGTCCTATGTTCTGACTGGATATATTGTACTGGTAGCTTACAAGTGGCCTAAGCCTTGGAGATAAATTGATTTCAACTGAAGAGTAATTTGAGTGGATAATTGCATGTACATCTTAAAAGGATAAATCCCATTTTTAAAAAAAGGAACCAAGAAGTAAAATGAAAAAATGTTACTTACCTTTTTGTCTTCCTTTAAAAAAAAAAAAAAGAGAAAGGTTTGTTGAGATACAATTCATATGCCATAAAACTTAACATTTTAAAGTGAACAGTTTAGTGGTTTTAGTGTAGTCAGAGTTGTACAGTCATCACTGCTATCTAATTTCAGAACTTCCCCCACCCCATACCCTGTAGCTTTTAGCTGTTACTCTACTTTCCCACTCCTATTCATTCCCTGACAACCACTAATTGACTTTCTGTTTCTGTGGATATACCTATTTTGGATATTTTAAATCAATGGAATCTTACAAAAGTGGCCTTTTTTATCTGGCTTCTTTTCATTTAGCATGATGTTTTTAAGGTTCCTCTATGTTGTAGCATGTTATCAGGATTTCATTCCTTTTAGTGGCTGAATAATATCGTATGGATATACCACATTTTGTTTATCCATTCATCCATCAGTGGACAGTTGAATTCTTTCCATTTTTTTCACCATTATGAATACTGTTGGCCAGGCACGGTGGCTCACGCCTGTAATCCTAGCACTCTGGGAGGCCAAGGCGGGAGGATCGCTCAAGATCAGGAATTCGAGACCAGCCTGAGCAAGAGCGAGATCCTGTCTCTACTAAAAATAGAAATTATCTGGACAACTAAAAATATATATAGAAAAAGCTGGACATGGTGTTGCATGCCTGTAGTCCCAGCTACTCGGGAGGCTGAGGCAGAAGGATTGCTTGAGCTCAGGAGTTTGAGGTTGCTGTGAGCTAGGCTGATGCCATGGCACCCTAGTCCAGGCAAGAGCCAGACTCTGTCTTAAAAAAAAAAAAAAAAATTGTTGCTTTGAATCTTTATGTACAGGTTTTTGCGTGGACACGTTTTCAGTTCTTTTGAGTACGTACTTAGGAGTGAAATTGTGTATTTTAACTGTATGTTTAACTTTTTGAAGAACTACCAGATTCTTTTCCACAGTAGAGTTACTATACCATTCCTACTGGCAATATATTAGGGTTCTAATTTCTTCACATTCGACTGTGCTTGTTATTATATGTCGTTTTGATCCTAGCCATTCTAGTGGGTTTGAAGTGGTATCTCGTTGTAGTTTTGATTTGTGGTTCCTTAATGACTAATGATGTTAAGTGTCTTTTCAAGTACTGGTGAGCCATTTGTATCTCTTTAGAGATGTGTTTATTCAGATCTTTTGCTCAAATTTTATTTGGGACTTTAAAAAAATTATTGTTGAGTTGTAGAGTTCTTTATATATTCTGGATGCAAGTCACTTGCCTTTTGAAGCACCAAAATGTTAACTTTTGATGAAATCTCATTTCTTTCTTTCTTTATTAATTTATGCTTTTGGTTTCATATCTCAGAAACCATTACCTAAACCAAGGTCATGAAGATTTACTACTATTTTCTTACAAAAGTTTTTGCTCATATATTTTGACCTGTGACCTGTTTTGAGTTAATGTTTGCATACGGTGTGAGGTAGAGGTCCTATTTCATTCTGTGTTATGTGGATATTCAGTTGTCCCACCACCATTTGTTGAAAAAACTATTCTTTCCTTATTCATTTAACATCCTGTAAAAAATAAATTGACCATATGTGTAAGGGGTTATTTCTGGACATTTAATTCTGTTCCATTGATCTGTATGTCTACCCTTATGCTAGCTAGTAGCAATTGTGGTTACTGTAGTTAAGTTTAGAAATCAGAGTGTGAGTTATTCAACTTTGTTCTCTTTCACGATTGTTTTGGTTATTCTGAATTCCTTGTATTTCCATATGAATTTTAGAATCATCTTGTAAATAATATGCAAAAAAGCCAGCTGATATTTTTAGAGTTTTTGGGTATGTTGTTACATGAGATGTCTTTCTATTCCTTTGGTCATCTTTAATTTCTTTCAATAATGTTTTCTAGTTTTGGGCTTTATCTTTTTAAATTCTGTTTTTTCATTTTCTCTTCTGGATATTGAGATGTATTAGACTGCTGTGGTCCCCAAACCCTGGGCCAAGGACCAGTACTGGTCCATGGCCTGTTAGGAACGGGTCTGCACAGCAGGAGGTGAACCATGGGTGAGTGAGTGAAGCTTCATCTGTATTTACAGCCACTCCCCATGGCTTGGGTCACTGCCTGAGCTCCGCCCCTCCCCACTTCCCCCACCCCTGTCTGGGGAAAAATTGTCTTCCATGAAACTGGTCTCTGTTGCCAAAAAGGTTGGGGACTGCTGTATCAGAGGATACTTTTATTCTTCTTTAGTGGTAGTGGTAGTAGTTTATCAAAAGACAAAACCTGAATATTGATGGGATATCTAAAGTGATGTGCAATATGGTGCATTCCATAGGCATGGCAACACTTATGTGAAATGATGGGGATGTTTCTTAGACTCTTTAAGGGAGGAAAATGTATTACATCATGTTATTTGAATCAGCACCTTCCAAAATTAATTTTCAGTATACAGGTAGGTGAACAAATATGCTCCTTATAAAATATTAAAACATAGGGCTAAAATCCCTTTAACCATCATTTTCAGTCCTGTTCTTTTTCTCATCCTCTGTATAGGTAATTGCTATATAATCAGTTATTTTTTTTTTTCTTCCAGGCTCCCTCCCATGCCTTTATGTACGTGTGTACCACCAAATAATACGTAACATTCCTTTTTTTCCCCTTTTTAAAACATTTACTCATATTTTCACCCATTGGTGGATATTTAGGCTGTTTCCAGTTTTTGTTCTTACAACCTATTTCCAGTGAAGTTTTTTTTTTTTTTTAAAAACATGCCTCCAGTGCACACGTTTGACTACTTTGCTGAGGTACATGAAGAGAAGTAGAGTTGCTTGGTCATATGGTATACATAGCAGTAGTTTTAATATACTGCCAAGACCATTACCAAAAATGTATATGAGTACTCATTTTTCCACCAGTGCCAGTACTTGAAATTAACCAATATTTGACTTTTTGCCAATCCTTTGAGTGGAAAATAGTTTTCATTGTTTTAATTTGCATTTTTTTCTGATTACGAGGTTGAGATATTTTCATATGTATGTTGAACATTTGTATTTCTTCCGTAATTTCCTGTTATCTTTTGTCTGTTTTTCAATTGGTAATTTTTTCTCTCTCATGGATTATAGGAAGTGTTTTATTGGATATGCTCAACTCTTTTTAGATTATTGTAAAATGACTTTAGGAAAGTGTACATTTATTATTGTCTGTTTACTCTGACTTGTCGTTTTTGAAGATGTTCTAACATTTAAGGGGAAGGTCCATATTTTGACTGAAATGTTTATGGCATTGAGCAAGTGGTTGAGGGCTGAGAGTGGTATGTGGAGAGTGGTGAGAGCCCAGGTGACTCTGGGAGGCACATAGATTGGCTTCCACATAAATGAACTTTTTAATTTCTTTCAGTTGAATCAATATCAGTGAATTTGTTTCTTAGTATTTGATTTCCCAATAAAAGCTTTTTTTAAAAGCTTAGAGTGTGTGCGAGTATATATCTTTACTTTTTAAAGTTAATTTATTAAGGTAAGTTTGTATATAACAAAATTCACCAGTATGTTTTGAAAAATGTATACACTTATACAATCACCACCCAATCAAGATATAGAATATTTCTATCACTGCAAAGAATTTCAAGTGCACTTTTGCCATCAATTCTTCTTGCCCCAGCAAACCACTGATCTGATATGTCACTCTAGGTTGGTTTTGCCTCCTATAGGGTTTAATATAAATGGTCATTCCTGACGTTTTATGTGGACTTCAGAGCTTATGATTGTATTCAGTTTGTTATTAAGAATGTGAACTTAAAAATGACAAACTTTAAGAATTGTCGGTTTAAAAATTTTGTATTTCCCTGGAGTTGAGAGTTATTTCTGAATGTGACGTGGGAACTTTATTTCACTATTTAATAAGTAAAAATTTTTGCTTTAAATTCTGCAATGGAAATACTGACACAACAAGGTTAACAGTACTTGAATCTCTGAAATGAGATATAGCCTAGTGGAAGGAAGATAGCAGTAGTTGATCTACCCCCTATCTATTTCCATACTTGCCTCTTAAATGTTAGTTTCATGGTACTGTTATCCATTACATACATTGATTTTTTTTTCATCTGTATTGTCCTGTACATACAAATAATGCTTTGAACAAAGGACAACATCCAAAGTGATATAATATTTTTGCCAAAGTTATGTTTAAAAAGATTTTCTATTCCTATAGTCTAACCAAAGAGGGAGAGGGAACCTTCTTTTTCTTCCTCTTTTTTTTTTTTAAAGTGAGGAGGGGAGGAAGAGGAGGGGAGGAAGAGAATGTCTAACCTGATTTCTAGCTTTTTGTAAGACAAAATGTACAAATTGATCGAGATCGCATGTTGTTAATATTTTGTAGGAACTCCTGACAGCCAGCTCTTCATTCTTCCTTGCACATGTGCCTTGATCTCACTGCACACCTTCTGTTCAAACTTCTGTAATGATTATTCTTTTGAAAAAGTACCCATCCCAGTGGTAGTCTCATGTTGACCAGGATTACAAGGACTGGTTATAAATCTGAATGCCAGTGAAATCTATTTCAGTCTATTACATTGTAGGTTTTGGATTTGAACCAAGAATTTTTCAGTTCTCTAAGTCTTTGTTTGTTCTCATAATTTTAAACTGAGATATGATAAACATATAATAAAATATAGTAATCTTAAAGCTTGATAACTTTTTACATATGTATAGACCTATGTAACTATACCCAGATTAAGATACAGAACATTTATAGCTAAGGTTCCCTTCCACTCTTTCTCAGTCAGTACAAACTCTGAAGTGATAATCACTGTTTTGTGTTCTATTACCATATGCCTTTTTTTTTTTTAGTTTCATGGTAAAAGTTCTTTTTAAAATGTTCTGTGTTTTTTGGCTGTAAATTTAACAGCACTGAATTGTGGCATAACTAACCTATTAGTAAAGTTATAATCAAAGGTTGCTTGGAAGGCATTCAAGGGAGCAAGACAGATTACATGATTCAGATGATTAATAGCATCATTCTAAGATAGTCTTACGTAGCATTCCTCATAGTCGGAGTGTACTTGGGACTAGAGAACATTCCTTTTTTTTTTTTCTTTTTTTCTTTTTTTTATTTCAGCATATTACGGGGGTACAAATGTTTAGGTTATGTATTGCCCTTCTCTCACCTGAGTCAGAGCTTCAAGCGTGTCCATCCCCAGATGGTGCACACCGCACCCATTACGTGTGTAGAGAACAACATTCCTTTTCATTTGGGTTCTCATAAAGAAAATACTGAAAAAATAATGAAGTAATGTAATGAATGTTCATGTACCTGCAACCTAATTTAGCAAATACTTGTCTTCTGTCATACTTTTTCAGATTTAAAAAAATTTTTATTTTATTTTATTTATTTTTTTTTTGAGACAGAGTCTCACTGTGTTGCCCAGGCTAGAGTGAGTGCTGTGGCGTCATCCTAGCTCACAGCAACCTCAAACTCCTGGGCTCAAGTGATCCTTCTGCCTCAGCCTCCCGAGTAGCTGGGACTACAGGCATGCACCACCATGCCTGGCTAATTTTTTCTATATATTTTTAGTTGTCCGATTAATTTCTTTC
>CAUYSK010105633.1:0-12510 GCA_963575035.1 Avahi laniger
TAGCACTGGAAGGAGAATCTCAGATTGGAAGGATGGCTGACCAAATGAGTTGGGTCTGATCTGGTCTGAGTTTTCCCTTGCCCCTTATGGATACCTCATTCTGCCACCTTTTAGTGGGCCTCTGCGTGTGCACAATCTCTACTTAAATCTCTGCCCGGCATAGGCAGTGACTTCTTCACTTGGTTTCCCTAAGCACAAGTAAGAGAAGTTGGTTAAATTAAAAATTCTGTTAGCTTATAAAGCTCTCTGTACCAGACACTGTTCTAGGAACTTCATGTTAACTTACTTAGCCATCACAATCATAGCTATGAAGAAGATACTACTATAAAAAGTTGAACAGGAAGGTTGTCAGCCACTTCAAGATGAAGCTGAATATCTTCTTCCCTGCTACTGGCTGCCAGAAACTCATTGAAGTGGACGGTGAACACAAACTTTGTCTGTGGGAAGTGTATGGCCACAGAAGTTGCTGCTGACGCTCTGGGCGAAGAACGGAAGGGTTGTGTGGTCCCAGTCAGTGGTGGAACAACAAGCAAGCTTTCCCCATGACGCAGGGTATCTTGACCCATGGCCATGTCCACCTGCTATGAGTAAGGGGCATTCCTGTTATAGACCAAAGAGAACTGGAGAGCGAAAGCTCAAATCTGTTCAGAGTTGCATTGTGGGTGCCAGTCTGAGCATACTCAGCTTGGTTATTATGAAAAAGGAGAGAAAGATATTCCTAGACTGACTAATACTACAGTGCCTCATTGCATGGAGCGCAAAAGACCTAGCAGAATCTGCAGACTTTTCAGTCTCTCTAAAGAAGATGATGGTTGCCAATATGTTGTAAGAAAGCCCTTAACCAAAGAAGGTAAAAAACCTAGGACCAAAGCACCAGCGATGCAGCATCTTGTTACTGCAAGACAAATGCTGGCACATTTCTCTGAAGAAATAGCGTACTAAGAAAAATAAGGAAGAAGTTGCAGAATATACTAAACTTTTTCCTAAGAGAATGAAGGAGGCCAAAGAAAAACACCAGGAACAGATTGCCAAGAGATGTAGGCCGACCTCTCTGAGAGCATCTACTTCTGAGTGCAATCAAAAACAAGACTTTTTGAGTAGCAAATAAATAAAATCAGACCCCTCCCCCCAAAAAGTTGAAGAAACTGAGGCAAAGAGAAGTTAACTTTTGGGGACTTGAATTCCAGGTAGCTTTTCTAATACTAAGGTTAAAATAAATAAATAAATAAATAAATAAATTACAGGTAGTTTAAAGCGATCTCACTTCTGTCATTTTTTTTTTTTTTTTGAGACAGAGTCTCACTCTGTTGCCTGGGCTAGAGTGCAGTAGTGTCATCATAGCTCATTGCAACCTCCTGGGCTCAAGCAATTCTCCTACCTCAGCCTCCCCAGTAGCTAGGATTATAGGCACGCACCACCACACCTGGCTAATTTTTTTATTTTTTATTTTCGCTCTTGCTCAGGCTGGTCTGTCATTATTTTATCTTAACATACCAGAGCCAAATATTTCCCAGAACTTACAGGTATTATCCATTCCATGTCCTGTCTAAAGATAGTACCATCCAACCCCTAAGAACTGATTATAGACTTGGACCTGTAATTTGTTTCTGGGAATATGGTGGAACTGGTGTTCTGAAATTATTCCTCTGAAAAAACACCTAGAAATGCTTAATAAAATACAACAGACATCCTTTAAATGCATAGACAAGTGATTAAATATAAAAACTATCCAGGGAGCAAAAATAAAGAGAGAGCAGAGAACAAGAGAAGTTAGCGGGCACTGACCCTATGGCTACACTGGTCTGTCTGATGGTCTTGACAACCAGAATTTAACAGGTACACGAGGGCAGAAGATAAGGCATTAGACCAATGTAAAGTGAGGAGTTGGAATAAAGATCTCTATCTAAAGCCAGAATCTTGAAGGGCTAAACCTTCATAAAAAGGCAGATGAAACAAATCAGCCTTCTTTGCAGGAAAGATGACAAGGTAACTTATCTCAGTCTGGGCTCAGGATCGGAGTAAAAAATAATTTCCCATGAGAATGTGTAACCAGAGGCCTGCCTTTTTGAAAGTCTAAGTTTTGAATTCACATTACCTTTTACTGGGAAACTCAAGCTGAGAAACTCATAAAGTTGTCCCATGGTACCTGGCAAAAATAAATGCACAGATACTGCCTGCATGGAAATATTATCAACACAGGCCCCTCAAGATTCCTGTAGATGAAATTATGCTGATTATAAACACACAGTCCAAAATTACATTATGTGAGCAGGAGTTAGCAGTAACAATAGAGTTCTTAAGAAATAAAAGAGGGAATCTAAAACATAAAAAGAAATAAGAGGGAATCTAAAACACGAGAAAGGAACAAAACGCTATCAAGAATGAGTAGGCATATTTGTAAAAGAACCAAATATATCTACTAACATGAAAAATATATTCATTGAAATTAAAATCTTGATGGATAGGTTAAAGGGCAGATTAGACATAGCTGAAGAGAGAAACAGTGAGCTGGAAAATAACGCTGGAGAAATTCTGCAGAATGAAGCAAAAGAAAACAAGACATGGAAAACATGGAAGAAAACTTATAAGACATAGAGGATGGAATGAAGACTGAACATACATCTGATCAGCATTTTAGAAAGAAAGAATAGGGGAAATGAGGGAAAGGTAACACTTGAAGTGATAGTATCCTAAAATTAATTTTTAAGAATTTATGAAAGATTCAGATTCAAGCATCCCAAGGAAGATAAATAAAATAAATTTATACCTAGATGTATCATATTGAAACTATAAAATACTAAAGACAAAGTGACAGTCCTAAAAACCATCAGAGAGAAAAAAACATTACCTATAAAGTCTTTGGAACAACAATAGTGGAAGACAGAAGATAGCGAAATAATATTTTCCAGATTCTGAGAAACAAACAACAAATAGACAAGCAAATAAACAAAAATCAACTGTCATCCCAGGACTATATACCCAGCTAAACTATTTTCAAGAGTAAGTGTGAAATAAAGACAAATTTATCACTAATAAATCTTTACTGAAAGAACTACTAAAGGATGTGCTTCATGAACAAGGATACTGAGTCGAGAATGAATGCATGGGACAGAAGGGGAAAAAATTATGGGCAAAAGATTGGTACAACTTCTAATGCACTTTACCCACATTTCTTGCTCTGTCTTCCTATTTAGGGAGTGTCATCTCCTTGCATTGAGAGAGATGTTCTCTAAGATATTTGCTCTTTTGGTCATTAAAGTCACGTGATGCTATCTGGACCCACTTGAGCTCTTATACTGACTTACGACTTCTAACTTGAGCTATTCAAGGCCCTCCCCAAGTAGGCCTCAGTTCTATGGTGATTACACACTGGTAGTTCAGTAGGGAAGAATGGAAAACACTCTTGAGTCTCTCAGGTACCAAATGCTGTGCTAGGTATGATACAGGGCTCCTCCGAAGAGTCAATGTTGACCCGGGGAAGGTTACTTTCTAGTGGGTTCATAGACACACAAATAACAAAGGAGTGTGAGGAACAAACGATAGATTTGGCAGGTCGCATTCTCTAAAACTAGTAACCAAACCACAGAGCCCGGAACTGAGGATTTATTCGTATGTCCACAGGCCTTCCAGACAACTCTGCCCATGTGTAGGTTTTACATTTCCACATGTGAATTTCTAATCCTGATGTTCTCTCTGCAAAGTTTATGACACCTGTGTCACTTGCTCACTCAAGCCCCTGAAATTGAATTTCTCCTATGTTAACAAGTTAGAGAATGAAGCGATGCTTGGGGTTGGTTTCGACCTGAGAGGCAAGTTTTCCACACACAGAGAACCAGAGGACATTAACATTCAAAACTCAGGCCGCTGAGACTGAAACGTATGTTTGCGAACAGTCTGATTTCATGTCTGCCTCAGATGTCCTGTGAATACAAATCGCCTCATTTGGGATTGGAGGAACAGGGAGGACGAAACCTAAGAGTGATCTCCAAAGCAAATCTTTAATTCGGATGAGTATAATAGAGTGTAATCCCATTTCAAGTCTGTCAGCATTCCTTTGATGATTACAAATGAGTCCCTTCTCCCCAGCAGTATGGGGGAATGATCTGGATAAAATAACCCTTTTTGTCTGCGAGGGCCCGTGCGATGCATACTCGTGACAGCTTTCAGAGTCGTGTTTCAGTCTGAGAAGAACACACTGTGCGACCAAGTCATCTCCTTTCTTTCTCCTGACTTGGAAGAGTTTTCACTCTTTTCTTGTTCCGTGGCTTCCCAAATTCTCAGGCTTAGAAATCATAAATCATCGTACTGTAACGAGGAACAAGAGAGACCCAGGTCGCCGGGTCCCTTTCCCTCCCTGCCTGTGTGACAGGAGACAGGTGGAAATGAGAATCTGTGATCTTATCTTGAAGGCCAATTTGTACAGCTTTTGAGGGATATACTTTAAGGAATGCATGAAATTTTATGGTCCTTTTTCTCATTAAAAAAAAATGCACACGGAACCCAAGTTCAGGCTGACGTGCTTCTTTTTGTCAAGTTGGTTGTAAAATTAAGGGACATCACTTTTAAACACCTCCCTCTATTCTCTGAGCCCCGAATGACTGGACACTCCTTCTAAAGCTAACAATGCGGAAGGCTGTGTGGCCAGGTCGGACTGTACACAAAGACTCAGCCCCATCCACAGCCTCAGCCTGTAAAGAGGTTTCGAAGACCCCAGAGCTGCATGTCCTGTGTGTGGAATTGTCATGGGCGGAGATCCACACCGAGCACATCCTGTGGTCTTGCCTGTTCTGCTTTTTTAAACCCTGGGGTCTAAGTGCAAAAGTCCCTTTTATCTGATTTCCCTTTTTTTTTAAAGTTAGGGACACCAGGATTATTTTAAAATAGTGTTTTGGCTTTTGAAAGCCATCAATCAGCACTTTGAGGCAAAAGCACTGTCTTAGACTTCTTTGTTTCTCTGTAGCTATTCGAGGTAGGTTATTTGGGTTTGTCAACATGCCCCAAAATGCCACGTGTTCTTTACGGTTGCTGGCTATCTTTATCCAGTGAAAATTCAGCTTTTCCAAATGTTCAGTTGAAACCAGTTATTCTCGGTCCAGGGCAATCTTGTCCCTTGGGAATATTTGCCAGTATCTGGAGGCCATTTGAATTGTCACCGCTCTGGGAGTGTTGCTGGCGTCCGGCGGGTCGAGGCCCAGGATGCTGCTAAACATCTTACAGTACACAGGACGGCCCTCCCACAGCGCAGAGCCCTCCCATCCTCGTGCTAATGTTCAGGAACCCTGGGCTAGACTTGTCCTTGTTTTATTTTTGGCACTTTTTGGAACCCGAAGAAAGCGAAAGCATTCTTTAAAACCCAGAGTTGAGTCTGGAGTCCCCGGACAGCTCCAAGGCCCTCGTCCTCCAGTCCGGCTTACCTGCCACAGCCCAAAAGGAAATGCGAATCCTCCCACCGCATTGCTCCTCCGCAGCCTCTAGCCCGGTGGCTTTTACTCAGGCTTTTTTTTCTTCCCTTCCTTTCCTCTAAGGAACTTGCCTGTGACTTTGGCCCTTTTGCTCTTCTCATCTCAGGCTAGACTGTTTGCCGTCGTTAATGTCAAACTGAAATATCACTCCGGAGAGGTGTTCAGACTTGAAGTCGCTTGCTCGCTCGCAGTGCAAGGATGCGTTTGCAACACATCTCAATTATTTCGAAATCCCAATTAAACAATTGCCAATTGCTGGGAGGGCGGGGTGGTAATTGGATTTGAACTTTAAATAGGGAGAGAGTGAAAGTCATGAAGACTGTGCAGGGATCTGCTTTCCCTCGGTGTCTCCCACGCCCTCTCCTCCCTCCTATGACTCTGTCTACCGGCCCCTCGGCCCCACCTGCCTCGGTGCGCCCTCGCGCAGACCGCCCACGTGTCGCTCGTGTGCAGCAGTGCGCTCAACTCTCTGTGCTGTCGTGCACGCCCCGGGACGCCTGTGGGCATGGGCTGAGCGCTGCTGTGGAGCCCACACTGAGCAGAAGGAGAACCCCATTAGTGAACTCCTGTCACAGGGTGACTGCCACCCCTGCCCGGAGGCCACGGGATGGTCCCCACGTTCAGAGCGCGCCCTCCCCTCAGTCACCCCTCTTTCAGACAAGTCGCAACTCTCTTAAAATATTTCTCTCCTTCTGCCAAACAGAGAGAAAATGTAGTATTGTTTCCAAGAGAGCAAGCAGGGGCACCAGCGGGAATGGGTGTGCAGTATTTGTACAGTTTTGTGACTCAGTCCATCTGAATTTCCAAGCATTTTAAGAGCTTTGTCCAAAAAAAAAGGTCTATTGTGTGGCTCTTGGCACTGAGGAAAATAGCAGGCCTGTCAGAACTCTGTTTCAGATTTAATTTTCAAGTGGGTGATGTAAGAATGCCGTCCAGCAGGAGGGCTCTGCTCATTTTCTCGTTCCTGCTCACTCGGGTGCTGTGGAACTTCAGTTTTCAGAATCAGCTCGCGTTAAGAAACCGAAGCATCTTATCCCTTGACACCCTTTTAGTAAAAAGCATCGTGCTCTTAAGCAAAGATTAGTATGTCTTTTAAGTCAATAAGGCCTCCTGCAATACAAGTACAAACATTTCTGACTATGCATGTATTATATATAATATAATGTAATACACTATATACATATTTTTGCAGAGCATCTTCTTGCAAGACCTTACTACCCTTTTTTTCAATGCAGTTTTGAAAATGCCTAAGAGACATCACTGATCTTCCCAGATGCCTCACGCATTCAGTATTTACTGCTGGGTACAGATGGTATAACAAATAAGCAGGAAAAACTTGTTTTTGAGGATGCTTTTTCCTAGTTGTTTTCTTTCCTGGACATTGAAACAGCGAACAGTGATTTTTCTTGTCACATGTATATTTTATGTAGAGTACACATTTTGTCCTGTCTCTGTCTTCTCTGGTTGATAAAGATTATGTACTATATTTAAAAAGAAAAAAAAGAACTGAAACATCATATTTAACCCCTGGATTCCTCTGCACTGTGAATAGCTGGTAAGTTTCTAGGCTGGGGAGTTTTTCCACAGTGTGGCCAGGCGTCAGTCCACGTTGTGGAGGCGACTTTCTACTCAAACCACTCATTTGGGTGCTGTGGCCACGGTCATCCATCCTCAGCAAAACAACCTCTGTTTTCTTCTTCCTGGTTTGCAGAAAGTTCCCCGAGAACCCTGGGGAGTCACTGAATGTAAGGGGCTTTTTGCATACCGGGAAACTTAACATGGAGATCCCATACACACACCAGGCTGGGTCCAAGGTAAAACCAGACTGTGGAAAACAGAAGACGGATAAAACCCACCTGGCTCTCCGCCGCCCCAGTCTGTTCCGCTAAGGGAGATCTGACCAAAAAGAATGTCTTAGTTTCTTGCTTCCGTGTGTGTAACTAAAACACCAGCCAGGGGCCTTCATCCTCAGAAGGCAGTCAGATGGGGACTTGCAAACCAGCCCTAAACTACAGCCTCTGTGGGATCTTCAGGAACCTCCTGGAATGTGACTCATTTCTGCCAAAGGGTCTTAGATGAAAGTCTGCTCTGCCATTTATCTTCATTACCTACATATTCTCTTTCCGTGGGAAGGCAAATTATTAGGTAGAGTTTGCGCAGTCTGATATATTAATTGAGAGCTTTAAAGAATGTCAAATGTTTGTGATTCGGTCTTACAGACTGGGTTAAAATTGCAGCGTTGAATGTTGTAAATTAGTATAATTACCAGTGTTATTATTGAAGCAAGCTGTGAGAAATGAACGTTATCTGACAATATCTGCATTTCACTGTAGGGAAGAGGGAATTTGCTGGAATTTCAGAAGCCTGAGAACCACAGAGGAATTCTCACTGCAGGGTATTTGGGGCCCAGAACTGATTCCATGGGATACTAAATCCTTCCTCAATTTAATTTTAATAAAATTATTACCAGGGAAATAAGTCACAAAAGGACAATATGCAGACTTTAGTTCAGAGCTGTCCAATAAAAATATAATGTAATCCACATATGTAATATGGAACATTCTAGTAGCCACATTAGAAAAAGTAAAAGAAAGATGAAACGAATTTTCATAGTAAATTTTATTTCACTCAGTATATCCAAAATATTATCATTTCAACATTAATCAATATTTAACAATGATTAATGAGATATTTTACGTTCTTTTTTGCTTATGGAGACTTGGAAGTCTAGTGTGTGTGTTTTTCTCTTGCAGCACATCTCAGTTCGGACTGGCCACAGTCCATTGCTCAGTAGCCACATGTGGCCTGTGGCCACCATTCTGGGAAGGGCAGCTTTGGGTGAGTCTAGGACAGGTCAGAGGTTGGTGTCTGGCATCAGGGTGGAGCTTTGAGCCTTGTTTGGCACTGCTGGGTGAGGGCACCATCTTCCCACGAAACCCGGGTCAAGTGTGCCTCACGAAAGAGCCAGTGGTGGTGCCTCAGTTACCCTTGGGAGCTTGGCCTCCCTTTTTCTGGGTGAAGATTAGTGTCTTCCTGCCTCCTCCAGCCCCTTTTGCAAGAACCCACCCAGACTTCGGTCCTTTGAAGGGACAGGGGTGCAGGGAGTCACCGCACAGGACCTGTTAGCAATAACAGAAATCAGTCAGCCCTACTCATCCACATCCCTTTCTGCCACCCGGACATCACAGGGTTTCAGGCGGTCATGCTGTGTAAACCCTGCATTGGGGTCCAGTTATGAGCTGTCTGTCCTCCTCCTGGAATGCTCCTTAGCCTCGGAGGTAGTTCTTGGTCAGCCTCATTCTATGGCTGAGAAAACCCAGGCTTGGCACAGGCAAGGATTTGACCCAATGTCTCCCAGCTTATTAGTGGCAGGACCAAGACTGGACCTACAACTGTGCTGCTATTTGGAGTCACCATGCCACCCCCCAGGATCAGGTCTCCAAACAAGCAGATATGGGGTGCTCAAAGACTCCCAGCCTAGAACTCTCCTCTCAACCGACCATAATGAGAGCTGAACTGCCTGTTCATTATTCTTCTGAGTTCACACTAGCATCACCTTGGGTGTGTTTCAAATATACCGATGTCCGGAGTTCCACCCCCAACTAATTGAATCTGAATCTCTAGGTTGGGGCCTAGACATGGATATTTTTTAAAAGCTCCCAAGGTGATTCTAATATACAGCCAAAGTTGAGATCTGCTAGAAAACATTGCACATTTTCCATCTACCTATTTATTAAATATTAAATACTTATTATTATTTTCCCAGACACCAAAAAGTGACAAGAACAGTACAAAGACATCCTTTATAATCTTTACCCAGATTGCCCAGTGTTGCCATGTTATCACATTTGCTTTATTCTTTTCTAAGTGGCAGATGAGATATCCTTTACTCCTAAATATTCCTGTGTGTTCCTTAAGAACAAGGACATTCTCCCACATGACCACGACAATGAACCAAATCAGGAAATTAACCCCGCTACAGCACTGTTTTCTAATCTACAGCCCTCATTCAGATTTTACCAGTTGTCTCAATAATTTATATTAGAGCAAAAGAAGATCTCAGCTAGGTGTGATGGTTCGTGCCTGTAATCCCAGGACTTTGGGAGGCTGAGATGGGAGGATTGCTGGAAGCCAGGAGTTTGAGACCAGCCTGGGCAACACAGTGAGACCCCATCTATTAAAAAAAAATTTTTTTTAATTAATCATGGTGACTCATGCCTGTAGTCCCAGCTACTCAGGAGGCTGAGGCAGGAGTATTGCTTGAGCCCAGGAGTTTGACTCTATAGTAAGCTACAGTTGTGCCACTACACTCCTGCCTAAGTGACAGAGTAAGACCTGTCTCTAAAAAAGAAAAAAAAAAAAGGAAGAAGAAAAAAATGAAAATCCCAGATCACTCTTTATTTTTCGGTTGTCATGTCTTTTTAGGCTCATTTTAACCTGAACAGTTCTTCAGTCTGTCTTTGTCTTTCCTGATATTGTCATTCTTGAAGAATGCAAGACAATTATTTTAGAGAATGCCCCTTCGTTTGAATTTGTCTGATGTTTCTTCATTGTCATGTTCTTATGCATTTGGGACAGGACTATCACAGCTGTGGTGCTGTGTTCTTCTTGGTCCATCACATCAGGAGGAATCTTATGTTGGTTCACTTCATTACCCTGAAATGAACGTTGCTCTTTCGGTAAAGGTGGGCACCGGCCTATCTTTTTGCATTGCAGAAGCCATCATCAGCCATGCTCGCTCAGATTAAGTGATCACCTTGCTTTGTTATTTATCCAGCAAGGCTGTCAGGGTCTTGATCTAGGGATAAACAAGTCTTAAAGCAGAAGAAGAGAAAGAAGGGAAGGTTCTGGAAGCTGAAGTTTTGGCACTGGGAGCTGGTCCAGGGACAGCCCCTCCAACATTGCGCCTGATACTAGGAGGAAGCAGAAGCAGAGCACTCAGCCCGGAAAGGGCTTCCGCTTAGGAGGGAGGCGTGGCAGAGAGTCAGACTTCGCTCACCTGTGGCTTTGCTGCTGGCCACACTGCTGCCTGCGGGTCTTTCATTGCTGCATTTTTAAAAATCTCCTCTCAGTCCTCCATCTGAAACAGAGCAAACTCTCTTTTTCTAAGCTTTGGCCCGCCTTGCAGCTGTCTCTGTCTGTTCGTTGGGGATCCATGTCTTCCAGCTTAGCCCCAAGAATAACTTCCGTTAAGGTGATGCCCAAACGGTAACTCTGTTCGTTTGTTGTCTGTTGCTGTCTCCAGGTCAGATGTGCGTGTCGGCTTGAGCGCGTCCCCAGTGCTGCCTGCAAAGACCTCTTTACCCCACAGCTTAAACCTGTTATTTGTTTTCATAGATGGTCAGTACTTGGTTTGCCTTCTACGAGTCTGTAGGGCATGGCGTGTTGGCTGAGGCTGAGAAGGGCTGGTGTTTATTTCTGTCCACCTGGGGCTCCGGCCTCTGGCCGCCCCAAACAGAAGTGGGAGGACAGAGCCGGGAGCCCTTTTCCCTGTCTGCCTTGGTCAGGATCTCTGCCTGTGGCTGTCTTTGGCTCGTTATCAGGGTGCCATTCCCTTTTCCTTGTTCCCTCTCCTTACTTCATGTGTTTACCTACACCTGGGCTGCTGGGGGAACCTCGGGTTGCTGTGGAGATTGTGGCCACAACAAATCAGGTTCCTCAAACTCAGGTTGTCCCTTGCTGGTCTCTTCCTCATACCTTTGAAGAAACGGACAACTAACGGAGGTAACAATAACAAAGACAGGCATTTATACAGAGCTGACACTGGGCAGAGCAGTTGTCAGGGGTTTAAATGTGTCCCCCCCAAGAAAGGGTATGTTGGGGTCCCAACTCCAGTACTTCAGAATGTGACCTCACTGGACCTAGGGTCTTCACAAAGGTAACCAAGTTAGAAAGAGGCCGTTAGAGTGGGCCTCACCCAACATGACCAGTGTCCTTATCGAAAGGGGAACTTTTGGACACAGACACGCACAGGGAGAAGGCGCCATGAGGACTGGACTTAGCCGCCATGAGCCAGGAGACTACGAGAATCTGGGAGCAAGGCCTGGAACAGATCCTTCCCCGGCGACTTCAGAGGGAGCGTGGCCCTGCGGATACCTTCGTCTCAGACTTCTGGCCTCCAGAAGTGTGCAACAATGCATTTCTGTCATTCTAAGCCACCCGGTTTGTGGCACCTTGTTACGACAACCCTAGAAAACAAATACAGCCGAGTTCTGAGCACTTGCCGTATAGTTGCTCATTTAATCTTCCCCGCAAGCCCCTGCGCTGGGCCCTGTTGTTATTATCTTCATTTTATAGGTGATCATAGGCAGCCCAGGGAGGTTGAACAGTTTGCTCAAGGTCACTTGAGTTAAGAAAAGCCCACTCTAGGCAACCCCCTAACACCTGCCTCTGGCACCTTAGTTTTCCTCTTGTCTCCTGTCGCCTTCCTCTCAGTCTCCTTTATGGGGCCTTCTTCATTGCCTCATCTCTTAAAAGTCTGCCTTCCCCAGCATCTCCCCGGCCTCGGCCGCCACCTCGTGCTGATGACTTGCTGCTCTCCCTCCTCCCAGGCAGGGTGCTCCACGGGCACCATGGGCCCAGCCCATCCAGAGCAGAGTCACAAACCCTGCTCAAAACCACAGCCACCTCTAAGTCCTCCTTCTCCCTACACCTCATGTCCCCACCACCCTTTAGCTGATTCTGCAGCTAAATCGCTGTCTTTACTGTCAGGACCGGCAGCATAATCTGTAAGGCCCAGTGGGACGTGAAAATGTTGGCCCCCTGTTCAAAAATCAGAAGAAAAGTGCTGTTAAAGATACTAACATATGAAGCACTTTCTTTTTCTTCTGTGGTCTCTGTGTCTCTCAACTTGTCATGATGTTTTTCATTTGCTATTTAATATCCTTCTAAGTAAAGAAAAATTTAGATTTTAAATTATTAGCATGGATTCTACTGTTCCTTTTTATATTGTGCCATGCCAGTTTGAAGTGCAAATATAAGAACATTTAACTTGGATGTGGAATTACAGAAATGACATAATTTGTATTTTGCATGTGTGTTTTTTTTC
>CAUYSK010105634.1:0-13249 GCA_963575035.1 Avahi laniger
AAATAGAAAGGAATTAATTGGACAGCTAAAAATATAGAAAAAAATTAGCCGGGCATGGTGGTGCATGCCTGTAGTCCCAGCTACTTGGGAGGCTGAGACAGTAGGATTGCTTGAGCCCAGGAGTCTGAGGTTGCTGTGAGCAAGGCTGACGCCACAGCACTTACTCTAGCCAGGGCAACACAGTGAGACTCTGTCTCAAAAAAAAAAAAAAAAAAATTTGAATGTATCCTGCATGTGATAACCAGCATATTTTTTATAAGCTCTGGAACTAGGTCAAGAATGAAATTATGCCCAATATAGTGTGTCTTCTATTTTTTTTTCAGAAAAATAAGCAAATAACAAGTGTGTTTTGAGTCAATTTTTAAAAATACAGACTTTGGGGCAACTTATAAATAAATTTCTACTATAATAATAAATTGGTACTTTGCACTAAGAAAACAGTATAACCAAAACTTCATTTCTAAAAATAAGTAGTACCCTTTGTTAGGGGGTGGTTTACATTTATGCATAATTTTGTCTTTAAAAAGGATGATTGTTACAATCTAGTATATAACCACTTAGATATGTCTAAGTTCTGTCTGTTAAAGGTATCCAAAGGAAACCAATTTACTCTTCTCATTCTTTTTCCTTCAGTGAATTTCTCCAAACAGTGGTAGAAGTACTCTTTGATGGACAGAATGCAGAAAACTGTTTTTGCCCACCTCTAGAACTTACTGATATCTATAATACAGGCGTAGCTCCTAGGGAGCCTAGCTCTCATTTGTGAAGTAGGCCCAGTTTAGAAAGTAAAAATGACTTGGTAACTAACAATAGTACTAGTCATTACCAAAAATTAACAATATTAAGTATCTTCGTTTTGGGTTTCTGTGGTTTAGGTGTATCCAAGGTTTCTTCATACTCTGCACTGATTCCCTTTGCCAGCAACCAACTATGACCATTCAATCTGAATTCTAACTTTCAGGACAATCTTTCTTAAAGTGTTCCACAGAGCCACAAAGTTTGTAACCACCACCATCAATATAGAGTCCATGGGGATTATCAGGACAAGATCTAGACAGGTCTCCCATTTCCCCACAAACAAAAACATTTTGCAAAAGGAAATTCACCAAGAGCTGGACCTACTTTAGCCTTATACTTGGTTATTTCATGCTCTGTGGACCTACATCAGTAACACGTTCCAGTGCACATATCTTGATTTTCAAGAGTGGCTGGGCAACCTACAACTGCATGACCAGGTTCTGCAATAGAAACATACCATTGCATTTTTCTTTGCTGCTCGTCTTTTTAATCATCTTCCTTCCCATCGACTATCCTTCTTTAAAGCGACTGCAATTTCTTCCCTTCCTTCCTGAATGTCTGTTGCTATAATTTCCCCATCGTGAACCATCTGTGAGTTCTGTCTTAGGTGTTCCATGAATCCCTTCACATCTTCATTTAAGTACTTTCTTTTTCTTTTTGTTCTTTTTATGGTTTGCTTGGGGTGCATCAGTTTTAAGGGATAGCCTGTTGGTTTCAATTTGTTTATGCCTTAGTAGGTTTTGGCCTGTTCTCTCAGAGGACTCCCTCTTCATGTCCTCCCGTGATGTCGTAGGCAAGGCTCTCTCACTATGTGTGGTATAATAGTAACTCGTGCCCACCTGGTCATAGTTTCATCAGCAATCTCACATGAATCCTTCAGAGCAGCTGAATTCCCAATACAGTGTTGTAAATATCCATGTATTCTATTCTCCTTCTTCTCATCTCACACACGTATACAAGCAAAAATTAATGCTCACACATGTGTAAGGAATATAAAAGTTCACAAAATATTATTTCATTTACTTGCCCGTTCATATAAACATCGTATTTGTGTTAGAATAGAGTGGAGGATCTTCACTGGCTGGCCAGATTAACTGACACTCCCCACTCCTATGAAACATGCCAACTGAGGCCTGCAGCACAGTGAATGCTCTTTAGAATCCACAGAATTCTGTTCTTAACATTGTTTGCATGCTTGCAAAGAGTGTGTTCATTCCCAAACCTTTTTATGCCAGTTGTATTTGTAATTATAATGGCAAGGTTTAATTTTATATTATTGCATAAACTGATGACATATGGTACAGAAAGAAAGATGGATGGTTTTATGAAAATAGAATGCTTTAGAAAAGCTCAATAAATGCAAAATACTAAATATACTAAAATGCTAAATACATTTTAAAATCAGGGGTGAACACACAATTATATGGGGGAAAAAATTCTAAATATCTAGGACTCTGTACTCAGATGGCTTCCCCAAAAGTCAAGTCCACTAAAAAAAATAATTTTTAAAAAACACTAAAATTAAGAAAAATAAATGATGCATTATGGGTGAGTTTTATGAAAAAAAGATGAGATAAAACCTCAATTGCAGAATGCATCCTTCATTGGAAATATTGGGAAATGAATGTATTAATACATTTATGTGTTTTAGGTTAAAATAAAATATGTAACACACACACACACATATATATATATATCTTTGTGACTATCTGCTTTAGTCAAATTTCTGACTAAGCAACCAACTAGCCATCACAGAAGTTCCATTAAGAAGGCTTCTCTGTATCTTCTCATGCATTAATATATAATATCAGAATATCATCTCACCTACAAAGAATAACAGGGCTCTTTCATAAGAACATTCATTTTACATTGATTCAACTGCTTTATAGTTCAACTAATTCCTTTGAAACGCATTTGCTATGCAGAGTAAAAGTCTGATGTATTGTGATTCACTTTTAACACTGTATATATTAGAAGAGAATTAAATGCCTTGACTCAGGAAGTATCAAAAATATATTAGTACAAAGAGAACCCATTAACCGACCACACTTTAGTTCTTTCTGTCATCCTCAACCCACCCAGTCCCTGTCATCTCCGCCCACCCAGCCTGTATGCAGTCATGAAGCATCTGCATGGTTCACCCCAGATGAACAGAGAGTCTCTGGATTTGATTCCAGCACCATCACCTACTGGGCTCGACCCTTGCACCCAATGCCATGTGCACATGTAGAACTGGCAAGGAATGACACAACACGAGGTGATGAAGGTATCTTCAAAGGAGGAGCTATATTATTTATTTAATGGTGGATTCCCCATCTGAAGAGAGTGCTGTTTCCAAGGAGGCTCATTATTTGTTTATTTGTTTTTCGTTATAGCAGTACTCCATTGCTACATCTACTTTTTCCCAAGTCAACTCTGGCTCTTTAAGTTCATTCATCCCCTGTCACTGTATTAACTGTATACTGTAATTAATAATCACCACCTGCCCTTTGGACAGGGAGTCACCAAGGTACTCAGTGTAAGAGCAGCTGCAATACAGAGATGACGAGATACAATAGAATAAGTCATCTTGCCATACCATGCCATCAGGATGCTGCTGAGTTCTTGGAGATCTGTGAAGAGTTTTTCCAGAAAATGAATTAACTGCCCCATAACCCAATTCAACTGTGACATCTAGGTGCAATTTTCTCCAAGGCCCTGAAAATCATATATGCAGCCTTTCAAGGTCCTCTGAAACAAGCTGTTGTTCCAGGATCTCCCAGAATATCCTGGAGAGTTTGTGTCTTTGGGTTCTATGTGGATCTCCCTTTCTCTGATTCTGAACCTAAATGAAACTAATCATTACTGAGTTCAGCCACTGAAAACACTCAGGAGCTTTCTGGAAGGCAGAAGTGGGTTTATTGTTTAGCACAGGCATGGGAGAATAGACACCAAGAGCACTGCTCAGTTCATGTACAAAGGATCAGCTGGTAAACATTAGCAGGGCCTTCCAAGTGCTAGCAAAAAGAAAAGAAATATAATGTGGTTGTACCATTCCAAGGACACTCACTAGTGCTTCAAGGGCAGCTTGACCTGAGAGTCCAGAAAATCAATGATTATCATAATGCAGGGCTCATCTACAGATGATTTTATCAAATGAAGCTGGTCTTTGCCTTAGAAAGTCTGCAGCCAGATCAAACAGATGGGTCAGTCTGAAGTCCTGGAGAAGACTCACATCTTTTTATTGTAAGTGTACCTTAGAGAATTTATAATTTTATGTACGGTACTACCTTTCTGTTTCTATCATGAAGCCCATCCATTCCCTTCCCATCCACAATAGTGAAATGATGCGCTTTCCAGGCAAGAAATAATGGAAACCCCTCCCTGGCATGGAGGGAAACAAAACTGCCACCCTACTGCCAGATCCTTCCCAAGCCTCGCCTGGCAACAGAAAGCCCCAATGCTTTTCAACCAAGAAACTTCCCAAGCTCGTCTGAAATCCCAGTAAAAGAAGCTGTTGAATCCAGAGGTTCAGCTTCTGGCTATTCAAGTAAAATGTGGTCATCCCAGACGTGCAGAGAGAAGATGGACAGCATCTTTGCACACCCTCAGAGGGACTCAAGGTACTGCTCTCAGAGCTCACGACATTCTACTCTTCCCTACAAACCACCGCTATAAGAGAAAGGGACCTGAGGCGAGAAAGAGCGTAGTGTGCTGATGAACAGCAAGGTTGGTGTGGCGGAGCAGGATGAGATAGAGTATGGCGGAAGACCATGTCTGAGTAGTAGGCCGAGGCCCAATCACGCGGAACCCCGTAGGCCATGGAGAGCAGCTGGGACTTTGCTCTAAGGAACATGGGAAGCCCCTGGAACTGTTTGATCATGGGAGAGACGTGACATTCAAAGACATTCCCTGGCCTGGCTTTGGTATATCTAGTTCACCTGCTCTTCCGCTAATCCTTATCTTTTTTTATTGTAAATGGACAGATTATAGGTGCATATATTTATGGGGCACAAAGTGATGTTATGATTTATGAATACAATGGGAATAATTAAATTGAGCTAATTAACATATCTATCACCTCAAATATTTGTCATTTTTTGTGCTGAGAACATTTAAAATTTACTCAGTGATTTTGCAATGTCCAATACCACTATTACTAACTACATTCACCACTCTGTGCAATAGATCTCAAAAAGAAAAAAACTTATTCCTCCTGTCTAACTGAGGCTTTGTGTCCTTTGACCATCATCTCCCCATTCCCCCAACCCCCAGCCTCTGGTAACCACCATTCTACTCTCTGCTTTTATGAGTTCTATTAATTTAGATTCCACATATAAGTAAGAACATGCGGGTTTTGTCTTTCTGTGCCTGCCTTATTTCAGATCATCTCATTAGATGCAGAAAAGGCATCTGACCAAATTTTATCATCCTTTCATGACAAAAATTTTCAACAAATGAGGTGTAGAAGGAATGTACCTCAACACAACAAAGACCATATGTGATAAGCCCACAGCTAACATTATACTCAACAATGAAAAATTGAATTCCTTTCTTCTAAGACCCAGAACAAAACAAGGATGCCCACTTTCACCACTTCCATTCAATATAGTATTGCAAGTCCTTGCCAGAGCAATTAGGCAAGAGAAATAAATTAAAAGCATCCAAATAGAAAAGGAAGAAATGAAATCGTCACTGTTTGCTGACAACATGATTTTTTATTTAATACATAGGAAACCCTAAAAATTCCACCAAAAAAATGGCTAGAATTCTAATAAACTAATTCAGTGAAGTTGCAAGATACAAAATCACACAAAAAAATCAATAGTGCTTCTACACACTACAAGATTTCAGAAAAAGAAATCAAGAGAACAATCCCATTTACAATAGCTACAAAAATATGTGTACCATATACATTAAAAAATTGTACGCTATACACTGAAAACCATAAAACGCTGATGAAAGAAATTGAAAAACCACTAATGCTTTTCAAATGCACCATGCTTGGGTCCGTCGGAACAACTAATATTTTGTAGAATCTACCCTATTTGTTCTCATGGCTGTGCACCTGGTCACCTGTTTCCCCTCTCTATACCACCCTCTTTATTATTTTTGCCTCTCAAAATGTTACCCCTCCTTCAAAGCCCAGGTATGATGACATCTTTCCAATAAAGCCTCCTCAACCTCGCAAGCTTGTAATGATCAATCTGTTCCTCGAATTCCCATAGCAGGTTATTTGTGCCCCTACCATAAAACCTGTCTCGCCCTATTTTGTGTTTCAATTATTTATGTGTGACATGTCTCCCATAGCAGGCAGTAAATATCTTAGGACAAGCGCTATGTACCTCTCATTTTTGTTCCACTACAAATCATAACACATACCTTGTACACACCAGACCTTCAGGAAATGCCTGCCAAGCTAATGAAGGGATAGCCTTAACTAGCATAAATTATTGCTCTGTGTACTGATCCAATCCTAAATCCATGGTACTATCATTTCTGTATCACTGATGGCTATCCACTTACTTAAATAACCTTTCTTTGAATACACTTGGAAAAGATGGAAAACTGTGTTGTAAGGGAGCAACAAGTATGTAGGTTATTCCCTTCCTTAAACACAGAGAAGTTCTGTTATGCGTCACGGAAAATTAAAGCTCAGTAATAAAATGCGCCAACAAGACTTGTTGAATAATGATTTAGTGGAAACGTTGCTTTGCCTCCTGTTCATAGGTCCTAACGTGCCTCTCAAGTACTTAAGCTGCATGTTCTATTTATTTTGTTTTTAGATTACATTGACAACTATTGGCTATGGAGACAAAACTCCTTTGACTTGGCTGGGAAGATTGCTTTCTGCGGGCTTTGCACTCCTTGGCATTTCGTTCTTTGCACTTCCTGCCGTGAGTATCTCCTGCAATGATAAAGCAGTTTAAATTAGGTCTGAGAGGTTGATTAGTGTGAGCACACACACATTGGTATGCTTGAGAATGTATCTGTATGTTTACAGATATAATTTTTCTGATATAATGTTGACTTTTCTAAATGTATCTACTTGGATAATTTACAAAATATGATCTTCCCTTGGAAACACTAAACCTGAGACTATAATATCAGCTAGGTCTTTATGACCAAATAATAATTCAGATGGCATCACCTTTTAGTCGATATGCAACTAACACATTTAAACCATTTGTAAGGATTTAAAGCTATCTTCTTTTTAAACTGATCCCTCCAATTTGGTTCATAATGTGTGCCACTGAAAAGATGGACGTGCGCAGACAGAGTATTTTCCTCTTCGGATCTAGTTGAGTGAAAACCATATGACCTTAAAGGGTTTTAAAAGTGTTAGATGATTTATTCTTTGTTTCATCATCATCGATTTTTCTTAATGAGCAGTTTCTGTGTCTTATCAGAATAAAGAGCATGTTTCTCTTCCCCCAAGCGTCTGATTATTTTCTCCTTCATGGATGAAGCTTGCCTTTCGGATCATTTTATCTTGTTTCTGTAAAGGCAGTTGATCCAAATGTTAACATTTGCTCCTATCCCCAAGTTCTCCCTTTTGTTCACTCCACCTGGGGTGACAGTGGGGGGAGCCAACGAAAAGGAGTGTCAAAGTGGTGGCTGCAGTCATGCTTAAGGAAAATGGCTCCGGTCTTGCTCCAGACACAAGGGGATGCTGCGCGCAGCCCCTGCCGAGCAGAGACCCCAGAGCGCCACTCCAAAGAAGGCCAAGGGAGCGGGGAGGAGCTTTTAGCTCAGGGGGCTCCTCTGCCTGTAAATGAGTGCAGAGGACACTCTTGTCCTTCCCATGGCCAGTCCCCAACTCCAGATTGACCAGCTGGTTCTCCCCCAGACCACTCGAAACCACAGAAAAGAAACTGAAAAGACCACGTACGGGCACTGGACCTCACTTTGAATTCTGTTGTTGTCATGTAGTAAATAAATGACTGCATTAGTTTGCTAGGGTTGCCTGAACAAGGTACCACAGACTGGATGGCTTAAAAAACAGAAACTTATTGTCTCAAGTTCTGGGGGCTAGAAGTCCAAAACCAGAGTGTTGGCAAGGTTATTTCCTTCTGAGAGCCATGATAGAAGGGTGTGCTCCAGGCCTCTCTCTGTGACTTGTAGATGGCCATTTTCTTCCTGTGTCTTCACATCATCTGTGTCCAAATTTCCTCTTCTTATAAGGACACCCATCGTATTGGATTAGGGTCCCCACCCTAATGACATCATTTAAACTCCTGGTCTACCATGGCGAGGTTAAACTGTGTTGTTATGTAGCACTTCTCAGCATAGTACTAAAACTTAAATCTAAAAATTAAAGTCCTGTTATCTTAGAAAATGAATTAAAATAAAACTCAATTTCTAAGCATTTGCATCTATTGGTGTCACTGTCTGGAGGGATGCCACTTCTGTTCAAAGAATAAGCCATGATTTGTGTTTGTATGTATACGTATATATCATATATATATATATATCATAGTAGGCCTTATTTTAACAGACTTCTATTTCAGTGCACTGAGCTGTGTACTAAGAGAGGTGGAATAAAATTGGAATGGATCCATAATGAGACAGGGAACAGACCTGGTTTAATAACTGTTGTAATGTACAGTCTAGGCAAGAGATATGTAGCAAACATTTGCCATATACTAACAAATGTTTCTAAGCAATACCAATGTGATTTTCAGCACATTTTAGTTTGCTTGGCAGATGTTAAATCTGTGCCTATATAGAGCCTGTCTTCATTTTCCAAAGGGGATTTACTGCTGAACCTCATACTCACATACGTGCTCAAAATGATAGCTATTGCTGTTAATTTGATGCCTACAAAATCTGACTTATCCTTTATATGAGTGGATTATACAAATTCATGCACATAATGTATGTACCTATAACACATTTTGTAAATATATCTGGAAATTAAGATGTTTCATCTTCTCTTACAAGTTTTCTTCATAAAAAGGACTTTAAAAGAAAAATAAATCAACTTTTTTTAAATGATCTTGAATAGCAGAAAAAAATTAGGAGCTACAAATGACTGGAATTGATCTGAGTTTGGAAATGGAAAGCCATTTTCAGAACCTCTAAAAGGAGGAAAATTTTATTTAAATCTGCAAACCAGACTATAAAGACCAGGTTTTTATAAAGCTTAGTTTGTGCAATTACAACCTATATGAGATAGAGAGCTTAGTGTGAGACAATTACTAAAGATGAGAGATGGAAAACAGAACCCATGATGTAATTTCTAATTTCATGGTACAGCCATTTATTTTAACTAATAATGGAGTAGATCATTTCTCATTAATAGCAAATAGTATTATTGTATAATTGTGTCTTTTAAACATGATTGCATTACTTATTGTCTGGTTATCGTCACAGATGTACTCAGAATTGTGGAATCTCAAGATAAAAAGGAGGGTTAAAGACTATCTAGAGCCCAAAAATATCTCAGCCAAGTTGTTATCCAGCTGAGACTTAACACCTCCCAGAGATGAAAAGCCCACCACCTCTCCAGGCCGCCTACACTGTCTTTGATCTACTTGAAAAATATAAAGAAAAGAGAAACAACCATACCTTACCTGTGGCACATACTGACTTAGGGCTTATAAAATGTCCATCTCTAACCTAAGGGTTGAACTCCTTAAAGTTTAATAAAAAGCTAATAATTTATAGGTAGCAATTAACATCTGTAGACTTGAAAGCAGGAGAGCTCCAAGTCCCATGCCGATACAGTCAAGAGTTACGGTCGAAGCCCAGAGACTGCATTCAGTAAGCTCAGAAAGCCAACCCAAGGCTGAGACAAAGTATCTCAGTTTCACAGATATTAGACCAAAGCAAACTAAAAAGAGAGGGGACATCAAAGAACCAGAAGTTTTGCAGATCAAGATGATAAGCAGAAGGAAGGCAAACTAGCCATAAAACTAATATAAACATAGGGGGGATACTAATCTTACTAACCCCAAAATCCACATAGGTGAGCCAAAACCAAAAAGCTAAGGAATGCTAAAAGTGTGAAATTAAAACAGAAAAATCGAAATGTGCTCTGCAATGACCCACGCTCTTGTCTTTATTGTACAAACAGGCAAAATGGAAAAACCTTCTATATCTTCAAAACTGAGTGTCTGTCTCATCTGGATGACAGTTCCCCTCTCTCTTTTGCTTTCTTTGGTAGAAGTAGAATGATAGCCTCATGAAGAACCACAGCTGGGACAGAATTTTAAACACTCTCCCCTCTTCCCCTTTTCCATTTCATGGATAGTGAACATAAAATTTCAGAGTTTCATCAAAGTGCAAGAAGTACTCCCATGTCCGCAACAGTGAGACTTTTTTTTTTTTTTTTGAGACAGAGTCTCACTCTGTCATCACAGCTAGGGTGCAGTGGCATCATCATTGCTCACTGCAACCTCAAAGTCCTGGACTTAAGTGATCTTCCTGCCTTAGCTCCCTAGTAGCTGGGACTACAGGTGCATGCCACCACACGTGGCGAATTTTTTCTATTTTTTGTGTAGCCAGGGTCTCGCTCTTGCTCAGCTGGTCTCAAACTCCTGACCTCAAGCAATCCTCCTTCCACAGTCTCCCAGAGTGCTAGGATTATAGGCATGAGCCACCACACGCAGCCAGCAGTGAGACTTTAACTCTCCCAAATGAAAAACCCAGTTCTGTCCAAAGCCAGAACTCATGTCTTCTACATTCCATCACTGCATAAAACCATTCACTGTAATTTAGGCAGAAAGAAATGTCACAAAGAATGCCACACACACATACGAAAAAAATTTATTGTGATTTTTATTTGTAATTTTAATGCCTCTTACTATATCACAAAAGATAATAAATGAGGCTGCCTAGTTGATTTGCTAAAAAAACAGGTTGTTGTATCTCATGGCAATATTGCCCAACAACTTAGTTGATGGTACTATAAATAGTGTTTGTTTTAATAAATAGCATGTTCATGGACAGATTACATACTGTATTTCTTCTCTCAGACTCATTTTAGTGGTTTTTTTATATTTGTGCTATTTAACAATGCTTTTGAAATTTTTTTAAAGTACGATTTTTTGTATTTTGTTCCAGGGCATTCTTGGCTCAGGCTTTGCATTAAAAGTACAAGAACAGCATCGCCAGAAACACTTTGAGAAAAGAAGAAACCCAGCCGCCAACCTCATTCAGGTAAATGTCACTGTAATAGGAGGATGGCAACATCTGTCTCTATAAGTGATTGTTGGGTCATTTCCCAATCTCTGTGCTTCATTGCTTGATAGAGCGACTGTTTTGTTCTTTTTTAAAAATGAAGTCAGAACTTAATGTACAGTCTTGGATGTGGGCAGGTGTTCACCCTCTGCTAAATAGAAAAACGTATCTATTCAGCAAATGGTCCGTGCATTGTTCAGGTTAATTAACTGTGCCAGCAAAGCCATGCAGAGGCTAGCAGCTGTGTTGCTCCTGGAATGACCTAATAGGTCTTATGAATTACTTGGTGGAAGATAATTGATCATTAAGTGATGGAGCAGAACAGGGCATTGTTCCTAAAGAACAACATATTTGTTTAGAATGTCAAGGTTTAGTACCTGTGAAATTGCTTTAATGCTGTCTAGGGAAATAACTTGAAATAGTTATACTAACAGCTCTTGGGATTGTGGAATACATCAGTGTTTGAGAATATGAAACAATAAGCATATTATTTGAAGGTAGCTCATAATAAATAGGCAGTTATTTAGCATTTCATTTTCTTTTCAATAACTCAGGATTTGTTTTAGCACTAAAAGGAATGCTTCTCCTTTTGCCATCAGTATCTTTTGGGGGTAGAACCATCCTAGACCCAGGTTAAGAATCAGAAAATATAATTTTTGCTAGATCTACAATATGGAGTTGGCATTTATTTATAAACAGGAAATCTAAAGTTTCTTCCCTTCATGGAACCAGGCAGTGGAAGCTCCAGAACTTCTAAACTGGAGAAGCTTGGGATGGCTTCAAGCCACTAAGAGACTCATCTTCATGCAGTAGAAACAAGCACATTGTTTTAACTTAGATTGTGGTTTGAGTGGGTGCACTGGTAGAAGAAAACCACCGTGACCCCTACCCTTAGTCTTTATCTACAGCTGTGATACGCGGTGCCTCCAACAGAAACAAAGCTAGGAAGAGGAGGGGGGCGTGTGGCTCTCTTATATCCTGAAAGAGATCTGTTTGTATCTAATCACTAAATAAGGACATTAATTTTTAAATGAAGCTATTCTACAATTATTGATGAGAAAATGGACCATTGGATGAGTTCCAATGCTAGCCATTGAGATTCTCTAATTTTTTTTCCAGGTTTTAAAAGAGCACTAAAGAGAAAGTAAACTTTGCTTTCTTAAACAAAAAGATTCCTAAGTACTAGGCGTGTAAGATCTGACTCCAAATGATTATCATCAGAATGAAAAGAGGAGTCACTCTTTAGGACACACACAAAATACCTGGAGGCCCCGAATTCATAGCCTTTCATCCATTAACGCTGCTTAACTGGTTATGTGTGTTTTCATACTTCTAATTGATTTTTCTCCTTACTCTGCTTATGTTTTAATTTCCCTTCACTCTAGAACAATGTTTTTCAATCTGTGAATGCAGAAGTTATCCCATGGGTCCCTTGCATCCATCTGAGCAGCAAGCCCTGTCTACATATGGAACCAATAATACATCTTACACTAAAAGAACCTCTTAGAATATCAGCTGTTGTTAGAAAGCAAGCCCTTTGAGGAATTTCTCAAGCATATATCAGTAATGATGATATAGAGCTTTGCTGCCCAATACAGTAACCACTAGCTGTAGGTAGCTATTGAAATTTTTTTTGTTGTTGTTGTTGTTTTTGTTTTTAGACAGATCGCACTCTCTTGCCTGGGCTAGAGTGCTGTGGCGTCAGCCTAGCTCACAGCAACCTCAAACTCCTGGGCTCGAGCGATCCTCCTGCCTCAGCCTCCCAGGTAGCTGAAACTAAAGACATGCACCACCATGCCCGGCTAATTTTTTCCATTTTTAGTTGTTTGGCCAATTTCTTTCTATTTTTAGTAGAGACGAGATCTTGCTCATGCTCAAGCTGGTCTTGAACTCCTGAGCTCAAACGATCCGCCTGCCTTGGCCTCCCAGAGTGCTAGGATTACAGACATTAGCCACGGCGCCCAGCCTTGAAATTTAAATTAATTAAAATTAAATAGGCCGGGCGCGGTGGCTCACGCCTGTAATCCTAGCTCTCTGGGAGGCCGAGGCGGGCGGATTGTTTGAGCTCAGGAGTTCGAGACCAGCCTGAACAAGAGCAAGACCCCGTTTCTATTAAAATTAGAAAGAAATTATCTGGACAACTAAAAAAAATATATAGAAAAAATTAGCCGGGCATGGTGACGCATGCCTGTAGTCCCAGCTACTCGGGAGGCTGAGACAGAAGGATCGCTTGAGCCCAGGAGTTTGAGGTTGCTGTGAGCTAGGCTGACGCCATGGCACTCACGCT
>CAUYSK010105635.1:0-14026 GCA_963575035.1 Avahi laniger
ATTTTTAATTTTTTTAATTTTTAAAATTTTAATACACCTAAATAGAACTTTTTCATCGTTCTAAAATTTTCCTAATGTAGTGCCTCTTCTCCCAACTCAGCAAGCACCACTGACAGAGTTTTATCACTACAGAACTTGGTATAAATGAAGTCATTTTGGAAGTCTTGTTTTATGTCTGGCTTTTTTTTAATCAGCTTTGAGATATTATCCACATACCACACAATGTACCCATTTAACATGTACAATTTAATGGTTCATCTGTGTGCTTGCATGTAGTTGTTCATTTTTATCCATTTTCTATCATAATAGAAACTTGGTCCATTCAGGCTGCTATAACAAAACACCACAAAACTGGGTGGATTATAAATAACAGAAATTTATTTCTCATAGTTCTAGAGGCTGGGAAGTTCAAGATCGAGGTGCTGGCGGCTTCAGCGTCTTATCATGGCCCACTTTCTGGATCATGGATGGTGTCTTTGCATTGTGTCTTCACATAGTAGAAGGGGTGATGGTCTTTCTGGAGTCTTTTCTATAAGGGCATCAATCCCATTCAGGAGGGCTCCACCCTTAGGACCTAATCACCTCCCAAAGTTCCCATCTTCTAATACCATCACTTTGGGGGTTAGGATTTCAACACATGAATTTTGGGGGGGACACAAACATTCAGATGATAGCAGAAACCAAAATATCAATTATGATTACTTTACCCCAAGCTATATGTAAGTGTATCAGTATGTCAATGAACAGGAACTTTATTCAATGTCCCTATAGCCATTGCAATACTTTCTGAGACGCTGTTAATATTTTCCTTGCTTCGTGGGTGAAATATTAGGGCAAGCCCCATGACTCTCACATAACAAGCAGCCTCTGGCCATTTTCCATCACAGGAACACTCTTTCTCATTTAGGAAACTAACAGGTTCACTGAGTACAATAATAGCCATAACTGGACAGTGCACGGGACAGCAACGCCTCCTCTCTGGCCCCAGTCGGACTGGAAGCCGGTAGCAGGGGATGGGGCAGAGAGGTGTCGTCTCCACTTTCTTGCTGTACGTCCATCCTCCCACCCCCAGCTGGCGAACTCGAGCTTCTGGCCACTCGGGGTTAGAGCAGGTGGAGGGAGAAGAGGCAGGGACTTGCACTGATGTGATCTGGCAGTGGTTCCCTCCGGCTGTTTAAGAGGAGTTTAAAGGTCTTCTCTTTGAGTTTTGCAGATGCTCAAAGCTGCCTCTGACTGTAGTTTTTGGGAGGCTCCTCTGAACACACAGGCTGGCCGTTCATTTTTCCTCCCTCAGCCTCTGTTCCTTCCAGAAGTCCTCTTAGACAGGATTTTCAGTAGCTCCAGACTGTCTCTCTTCACCCCAAAGCCCCCAGCCGATCACAAGAAACACCTGTGCACCCCGGCCTTGCTGCAGGTGGGACAGGGAATTGTAGACAGCTGACAATGCAATCTGGCTTGTTCTCGTTCCTTCCTGCTGCCTCTCGTCAGTAGCCACAGCCTCTTGCCGGGAGATTTCTCAGGTGCGTGTCAGGGGCTGGTCCACTCGATCCCGGCAACTCCAGGGGATCTCAAAGGAAATTCCTCGACACTCTGTTCTCGCAGCATCGTGGGTGGGGAGTAGTCAGAGCATACTGACAACATCTCTAATTCCTCTCTAATTTTCCATGCCTCCCCTCAGCCTTTCTAACCACTGTTTTATTATCTTAGCAAGCAAAGGTAATAAATAAACCTGGCTCTCAGATACTCCTTTGGCAAATGCCGCCAGGTATCTAATACCTCGCTCTGAAAGGTGGGTGGTGGAAGTTACCACCAACTTTTTATTCCCTCAGCCAAAAGAGAGACTGAAGCAGTCTCATTTTAACATCCTGCTACATATAAAATTTTGATGAGTAAGATTTTTGCCAGCGTCACACCATCTATCTTTCTTTGGTAGTGCGTGGCATGTCAGAGAGAAGGCACATTCATCCACCCACCCCCAAGGCCTGTTCCTTCACAGTGGCTTCTGCCCCTGGGCTCCAAAGGAGATCTCCCTCAGAAATCAAGAGCTCCTTGCTTGTATCACCTTTTCTTTTCTGTAATTAATTATACGAGCTTGTCCTTTACTGCGGTTATTTGTGGGCATGTGTTTGTTGAGTTGCACTGAAGATCGATCTCCATTGTTATAAATAACCCTGTAGGCTTCTGAGAAATTTTGTGTATTCCCATCATGTCCTGGAGTCCCCTCCACGTGGATATGGGGAGTGTCTTGAATGGCTGGCCAGGGGCAGGCTGCATACAGTTCCTGACCTACCAACAGGAGGTCAGTTAGGACTTGCTGAGAACAGGATTGAATCTGTTCAGCAGAACAGATCTCTTGTGGGCATGTTTTACATGATAAACATAAATGTTGCTAAGTTAAAATGCCACTGTTTCTGTGCTACGGGAATAGTAGAGACTACTTTTTAGAGGTTGCAAATGTTTTAACAATTGGGGACAAAATAATAATGTGCCTGTGTTATAATGTCAATATTTCCTTTTGTGCTCAGTTTTCATTATGAATTACAAGCATTTGAGAGTACATTTTAGTATATTTATTAAATATTCTGCATCTTTCTGAATAGAACATATCTACCTCCTTTTTTTCTTTTCCTGAGGTGAAATAGATTTTTCCTTGTACTTCTATAGAATTACATACTTATTTTATTTTGCAGAATCTCCTAGATTTCCCAAAGGTTAATGTGATATTTGATGGTGAATGATGTTGTTTTGGAATTCAAGTAACAGGTCTTAGAGATTTTCATGTTCTCTCCATAGAGAAGAGAAATTACTTAGTGACTGTCCTAGGAGCTAGAGGAGAAGGTTGTCAGTGTAATAAAGATTTTGTCTGTTATCTTTCAAACACTTACTCTGTAGTGCTTTAGCTGAGGCACCGCACGGAAGTTTTACAGGAACTAACATGAGGCAACATGGTAGCCGCCGCTTTCATATTCATTCACATTCATTTCATGAATTCTTTACTTGTGTACCATGTGCCATCACATCAGAAGAGGAAATAGACTTCTTTTATGAACTCAATATCGCCTTTAGTAAATTGACCAAAATAAAGTCCTTATTCAAGGTCATAAAACTTTAGTGAGAAAGAAGTGGCTAGAATTACTACAATCCCCTTTCATAAAAGGGCTCAAGATTAGTCTCATAGAAAGGTGATAATCATTTCGTACTTCACAGTTCAGTTTTGTAAAGTCAGATTTTACTATTTCACAAACTGGGGAGAAGGATTATTACTGAGTAGACTTAGTTGGACAATCCATTCTTTTATCGACTCATTAACTCTTTCAATTATTTATTGAGTGCTTATTATGTACAAGATATCATGCCAGGTGAGAATAAAAAAATAAACGAGGTGTGGAATCTGTCCACAAGTGGCTTCAGAGGGAGATAAGACACACACAATAAAATAATCATTATTCTAAATAGAAAGTCTTGATTGTCATTAGAAAATTAATCAGTAAAATATTTGTTGCACATTTTCTTTGTGCTGGGTGTAATTAGCAGTGGGGATACCACAGTGAAAATGACATATAGTCTCAGCTCTCGGGGAGCTGTTACTGCTCAACCTTCCTGATAGCTGGGAAGTAATTGACAGATTTTTTTTTAAGATTCTCATAGTGTATAAGTGTTCTCTAGAGAAATGAAACCAATAGAATATCTATACACAAAGAGATTTATTATTAGAAATTTGCTCACCAACTCAGGAAAGCCAGTGATGTAATTGAGTCTGAGTCCAGAGGCATGAGAACAAGAGTAGTCCATGATGTAGATTCCAGTCTGGGTCTGAAGGCCTGAGAACCAAGTTGGGAAAGACCCAAGTACCAGTTCAAGCAATCAGGCTGGAAGAGGTGAACTTCTTTTATTCTATTCCAGCCCTCAAGGGATTGGATGAGGACCCCCACTTGGAGAGGACAATCTGCTCTACTGAGTCCATAGATTCAAATGCTAATCTCAGCCAGTAACACCCTCACAGAGAGACCCAAAACCACATTTAATCTGGGCACCCTGTGGCCAGTCAAGTTGACACATAAAATTAACCATCACACACACACACCTGGTGGCTGGGAACATCTTCCCAAATGCTTCCTAACCAGCAGCCAATAAGGACTCTCTCCTCACATACCTTCTCACCTGTCACTTTTAGGGCTCTCTTCTTTCTTATTTTCTCTTTAATGCTCGTAAACCTTTTAGAGATTCAAAAGTAGTTTCTCTTTAAGAAAAATTGTAGGACCCAGTAGAATTAGGCAGTACACAACTGGGATTAATTGTCCTGGCTCTCTTATTCCTTTTTTTTTTTTTTTAAATCATATCAATGGAAAAGAATTCAAACTCTGTAAAATAATTTAAAGAAGTTTATTCTGAGTCAAATATGTGCAACCATGGCTTGGAGAGCCATGCCCAAGAAGCCTTGAGCAAGTGGTCTCGCCGTAGTTGGATTATAGTTTGGTTTTATACATTTTAGGGAAACAGGAATTACATGTAAACTCATACGTAAATGACTACATGGAAGGTGTACACTGGCTTGGCCTGAGAAGGCAGGCATCTTGAAGCACGAAATCACAGGTTACAGGTGAGTTTAAAGCTTCTTTGATTTAAAGAAGCTTTAATTGATTAAAGAAACGAAGCTTTGTCTAAAGGCTTAGAATCTTTTACGTTAAGATAAGGAAATCTGATATGCTGGGCGCAGTAGCTCACGCCTGTAATCCTAGCACTCTGGGAGGCTGAGGCAGGAGGATCGTTTGAGCTCAAGAGTTCGAGACCAGCCTGAGCAAGAGCGAGACCCTGTCTCTACTAAAAATAGAAAAAAATTAGCTGGACAACTAAAAATATATAGGAAAAATTAGCTGGGCATGGTGGCACATGCCTGTAGTCCCAGCTACTCAGAAGACTGAGGCAAAAGGATTGCTTGAGCCCAGGAGTTTGAGGTTGCTGTGAGCTAGGCTGACGCCATGGCACTCTAGTTCAGACAACAGAGTGAGACTCTGACTCAAAAAAAAAAAAAAAAAAAGGATAAGGAAGTCTGTTGATCAGAGACAAGCTGCTGGACATATACCACAGGTGTGGTTTAAGCTTTGTCTTATATAGCCTTAGGCCTGTCTCCAAGAAGGGAGGGGGCCATGATGAGACATGTCTGACCTCCTTTCTCATGACCAGCAACTCAGCTTTAGGATATTTCTGGGGTCCCCTTGGCCAAGAGGAATCTACTTAGTTGGGGGGCGTGGGTCTTAAGATTTTATTTTATTAATAGTTCACAATCATACACTTATTGGGTTAAGCACTTTATAAATATTCACTCATTTCATCTCCATAAAAACACTATAAGTAGTTTCTTGTGTATCTTCATTTTCACACTTTAGAAGTATGGAAACAGTGGCACAGACAGATTAGGTCACTTGTCTAAAGTTATTTTCCTAGTAAGCAACCATGCTGGGATTCAGGCCCAGGCAGTCTAGTTCTGGAGTCTGGGCTCTTAGTCCCCTGGAGTGCTGCTTAATTCATTCATGTCCATATTTCCCTAAGGTTGGTAGGAGAGGCATGCAGGTACCTGCCCCAACTTGGGGTCTGGGGCTCGCCTCTGTTCCCCACTCCTACCCCTCGAGACTTAGAAGCAGACTGCCTTCCACCTGGTCCCTTCTCCCTGGAACTGCTCTGTTACAAGTGGTGCTTCTTTGGTGGTGGTTGTTGTTACTGTCTCATACACACAAAAGAACCAGCAAAAAAACAGAATCTACTTGTCCTTAATAGCACAACAACTTTATCTGGCTTTTAAAAAGTTTAACATTCCTCGATTTAGGTTGCCCTGACCAGAAAGTACAGTTATTGCTAACCAACTATGCATTTCAAATTGAAATATATTTGCCTCTGTACCCTAAACACAGCTAGCATGATTTGTTGTTTCTCTTTTCCAAGTGAGAAAAATAATAAAATATTCTGCATAAGAAAATTCATGGACGGTAATAGCTGCTTTAGCCTTGCTCCTCCAAATTCTGTAAGTGAGCATAAGCTAACTGCTAAAACTAACAGCCCCCAAGCATTAATTCATATGTATTTATACTTCTTTTGTGTTCCCTTTTCCTTCCTTCCTCCCCTCAATCCTTCCAACAAATATTTAATGAGAACCACCTATTAAATGTCAAGTATTCTAAGCTTTTTGGAATACAAATCTAACACGATCAAGGTTTGTGTCTGGCTCACATCACAGTCCAGTGTGGCTGGGTGGAGGGGCTGTGCGTTTATTTGGAGCCAGGCCCCTTCCAGTTTGAGGCTCCATCGTCCACTGTGTGGGAGGTTTTTCAGGGCCAGTCTGGAGGTGCCACATACCCTGTCAATACACATCTCCTTCCGTTCTCAGTCACTTGACTTCACCCAGCTACAAGGAGGCTGAGGAAGGTGGTCAAGATATGCGCCCAGCAGGAATATGGAAATTGTATGAAGACGATCTAGCCAGTCTCTGTATACCAACAAAAGTTTGATAAGAACAAATATCCTTTTTTGTTTCTTCTTCTTCCTTCCCTTCTTTCAATCCTTCCAACAAATATTTAATGAGAACCACCTATTAAGCATCAAGTATTCTAAGCTCTATGGAATACATTTGTGAACAGACATTGCCGCTTTGCCCACGGTGCTAAAAACCTGGTTTAGGGAAGCCATGCACTAATTAAATAATGACATGCAAAGAATGGAAAGTTGCAATGATGACTAATGCTTTGAAGAAAGGTGTGTGTCACTGTGAAACCCACATCATGAGGAGTTTGCTCCGTCAGGATAGCAAGGATATAATGCTCGAGCTTATTCTTGAAGACCGAGGAGGTGTGCACACATGCACTCTTCATGCAGATGGAGAGCAGCGGTTGGAGGGCAAGAGGGGTACTGGAAGGAGACCAGGTGGCTGGGCTGTGTGCAGGGAGGTGAGCCTGGGCAGGATGAAGCTTGGGGATGAGGGGTCAGGCCACATGGCCTGCGATGGAAGAGAGGTGGCAGAAGATGGTGTCGTTTCCTCAGCTGAAAACAGTGGTAGATTCGTGGGAGGCACATCAGATATTTATTCTGCAGCATTGTTGAGATCGATACATCCAAGCGACGACATGCAATAGGCAAGTTGAATTTGGAGGTCAGGAGTTCAGAGGAGGGGTCTGGGCTATGAGTCGTCTAATGCCGGTGATCTCTGAAGCTATGGGTGTGGACAAAGTGGCCCAGGCAGAGCATAGAGTGGGAAGGGGAGACTGCCCGTGACAGAGAGCTGAGCCCTCTGATGTTCAGTGGCAAAGCAGGCTGTGTCTGTGAAGGAAACAGAGAAGGAGCCAAGAAGCTCCTTTACCAAAAGACTCCTTTGCAAAAGCTACTTTCTAAGCTTCAGTTTCTTTAAAAAACATAACCAGTAGAAAACGAATCAGCCAACTTCTTTATAATTTATCTTTTACTTAATCAGAAAAAGACTCATTCTTTAAAAAAAAAAAATAGCATGCAAGTAGACTGGTATTCTTTACCTTATACATTGCAGTAACTTCATTTCAGAACGAAGCCATCGATACCAACTGATGAGAAAGATTAAACTAATGCCAGCATTTTCTCTTGATCTCTCCAGAAGTGGAAAAGTCGCTATTTGGGTTCAGTGCCAAATTTCATGAACCAAACTTTCAAACAGTGCAAAATGACTCCACACACATACAAATACAGTTGTGAAGGGAACGTTTTGTTTTAAATCAAACTCCCAAAATGGGAGAAATGAACTAACTGTAACTCTCTGCAGTGGTAGCTATGTCTGTACGTGCAGAAAAAAGAAATTCAAACTCAGCAGGCAACTAGCAGGAGGGATTTTTACTTTAATTCCCCAGATATATTGACATCGCTGCCTGTTTAAAGACAACAGTACCAGGCAGAAGTCGCATAATGATAGCATTGCTCCATGCCTGTTTGTTTTCTGAACTCCTTACTATTGTTAATTAGTTAATGCATCAGTCTTATTAACTGATCTCAGAAGCACATCTTTACTCAGAAGGAACAGAGTTAGTATAAAAGCTTGGCTGAGGGGGGAAAAGAGAAAAAGAGAAAAGCCAAAGCCTGACTGCAGGAGGAAAGCTTCACCATCAGGCCCAGGGACGGGCGTGTTTTCTGTATGTGCACTGGGAAGAAGTGTCTCTTCCGATCGCACATTAGTCCCCAAAGGGGTAAATCGATTGGTGCTTTCTTTTACCTTTAGATCTTCAGTCATTCCTGTGGAGATATTTTCTTTCTTCTTACAGCAACAGAAAACTCAGGAGCAGTCGAGCCGATAAAGTATAATGGCAAAGTTCAAAGTGGAAAGAGTGTTTCCTAGGAGAGGGCGTCCCTGATTCCATTGCCTTCCACAGATTTATTCCAGAGAAGCCGGAAGAAAATGAGAAAACGTCACGTTGGGTGTGTGTGTGCTAGAAAATACGTTGCCTGAACAGATGGCAGCCGGGGCACGGGCAAGAGTCAGCAAAAGTTACTGATCTTCCACCGCGTGCAGAGTGGGAGACATGGTCTGGGTGGGCAATAGAGTGACCGTTATCTCTGGTCTGTTCCTCTCAAAGATGATGATCACGCGGCAGAGACAGGACAAACATACTAGAAAAGGGCGAAGCAATACAGGAATGCATTAAATAAGTGATATAAAATATACATTCACAATATTTATTAAAAATCTTTGGAATAATTTGCTAGATTCATCCGTGCCACTTCTCAGCCATGTGACCTTGCAAATGTCATTTAGTCACTCTTGAGCCTCACACAATTTATGAAACAGGAATTAGAAATTCATAAGATAATTCATGTTAGTCCTGGCGCATAGCAGGTATTTCATACGTATTGAAGAATGTGTGAATGAATGAATGAATGAATGACTTAGCACAGTGCCTTGTACTTAATATTCATTAAATGGATCTATTACTATTATTGTATTATTAATATTTTTGTAAGCCATTAAAGGTAGAAGATATATCTTCCTCTGTAACTTAAGGCCTGGTTGGATGTACCCTTGCAACTTTGGCCATTGGTATATTAATGGATTAAGAGACGGTTGGATAATTTGCATCCTCACAGTTCTGTGGAGGGGAATAAATTTTGTTCCCTCAGTTGCTTCAAGGTGTTTGGAGAGAGGCCAAAAATAAGAATTTAGAGGTACCCACACTTAAGGAAAAGATCAATTTTCAGTGGGATTTTAAATACACAGCTTGGCACCAAGAAGTAAATGAAATCATGTGGGTTAGGGAAACAGCCTGAGAGAAACTCCAAAGCAAGGGTTTACCCATGTGTTTGCTGTGTGTAGTATGGAATGAGAAAGAGTAACTGGGACCGGACCTCCATGTGATGTAACAAAGTAGAAAACCTAGAGGGTTCTCCATGAATTTCTATCTGAAAGTTAGCCTAGAAAATGCAGGGAAAATGCTACGTTTCCATTTATAGTGTGACTGTTATAGATTTACTGAACAAAAGGTCTATTATGGTTGATTAGTTTGGTTGAGCAACATTAAACAGCTTGTTTTCTTGTTATAATTCACCCAGGCCATGAGGTTTTGTGGCAAAGATAGTGAACGAGGAAAAGGCAAGATAATGAAGAAAACTAACATATATCAAATATTTGGTATAAAACAAGCACTGTGCTATTATAGTTACTTTATAAGAGGTATCTAATTCATTTTTCATAAGACTTCCATGTGGTAGGTAAAACCCAGGTTAATTTGACTCTAAAGTCAATCCTTTTGTCAATAACTTGCAATGGGACAACCCGAATTATAAGGGGTTAGCAAACTATAGCCCATGTGTCAAATCCAGCCCTGCCTATTTTTGCAAATAAAGTTTTATTGGAACACAGCCATGTCCATTTCTGTATCATTTATAACTGTCTTCACACTACAAAAGCAGAGTTCCATAGTTGTGACAGTGACTGTATTGCCTACAGAGCCTGAAATATTTACTATCTGGCCCCTTGCACAAGAAGTTTGATGTGGAACTACTAGTTCACTATTTCTCTGACACTCTGGGCAAGGTCCTTTTTGAGAGTATTTTTGACCAGAAAACAGAGATAATGATACGAACCATGTCTGACTTATAGGGTTGTGTCAAAGTAACCTGTCATATATGGAAAATTGAATGGAAACTTAAAAGTGATCTACTGTGGAGTATTATCAGTTACATTTTCTCACAGCATGTTAGGAAAATTTTTAAATGTAAAAAACATTGAAAGAATTTGCAACGAGCACCCATATATCCACCATAGATTCTGCAATTAACATTTTGCTGTGTTTGTTTTATTACCTATATATCTACCTGTTAATCTCTCTATCCATCCACCAATCTGTTTCATTTTTAATGCATTTCAATATATAGATGTTAGTAAAATCACCCTAAATACTTTCCCTTATATGTCACTAACTGGAAGTTAGTATTTATTTACTTTTTTATGGTAAAATTTACATACAATGGAATACACAAAACTTAATTATACCATTTGGTGTCTTTTGGCAAATGCATACATTTGGTAACACAGACCCTTGTTGAGACACAAAACATTATTATCACCCCAGAAAATTCCTTCATGTCCCTTCCCAGTCAATTTCCATCTCTCTCTACTCCCAGAAGCAACCACTGTTTGGATTTTTTTCACTGTAGATTAGTTTTGCCTGTTTTAGAACTTCATATAAATAGAATACTGTCTGGTATATAATTGTTCGAGGAAGGCTTCTTTTACTCAGCATAACGCACAGAGTAATGTGTGTATCAGTAGTTTTTTTTTTCTTTTTTGTTAGAGTAACATTAATTGTATGACTATACCACAGTTTGTTTATACATTTACCTGTTAATGAACATCTGAGCTGTTTCTAATTTTTCGTTATTATGAATAAGGTTGTCATAAACATTCTTACACAAGTGTTTTTGCACATATGCTTTCTTATCTCTTGCATAAACATCTAGGAGTGGAATTGCTAGGTCCTAGGGTAGGTGTTTGTATTATTTTGCAAGAAACTGTCAATTTGTTTTTCCAAGTGGTTGTACAACTTCACACCCTCCACTAAGAATGTATGAGAGCTCTGGTTGTTTCACATCCTTGCCAACACTTGGTGTTGTCAGCTTTCAGTGTTAGCCTTTCTGATAGATGGTAGTAGTATATCATGGCGGACTTAATTTGCATTTCCCTAATGACTAATGATGATGAGCAAAATTTCGTGCATTGACCATTACCAGTGTCTGTCAAAGTCTTCTGTTCATTTTTAATTGGGTTGTGTATCTTTTTAGTCTTGATTTGTTGGAGTCATTTATATTTTCTGGACACCGATCCTTGGTCAGATCTATCTTTGAGAATATTTTCCCCAACTTGTGTCCTATTTATTTTATTCATTTTTTCAACAGTAGCCTTTGAAGAGCAGAAGCTTTAAATTTATATGGAATCTAATATATTTTTTTAATTTTATGGCTATTGTTTTCTGCATACTATCTTAAGAAATGTTTGCCTGCCCCCATGTTTTGAAAATATTCTCCTATGTTTTATTCTTAGAGTTTTAGTTTTTATGCCAAGGTCTAGGATCCCTCTTGAATTACTTTCAGTATGTAAAGTAAAGATTGAGATTCATTTTTATCCATACAGGTATTTTCTTGTTCTGCATGGTCTGTTCAAAAGACTTTGCTTATTGAATTGCTTTAATACCTTTGTTGAAAATAAATCAATGATGTAAGTGTAAGTCTATTTCCGTTTCATTGATCTTTTTGTCTATGTTAATGTCAATACCATACTCTCTTGATTATTGTGTATTTCCAGTAAATCTTAAATTTAGGTAAAATGTTTAGACTTTTTTGTTATTTTTTAAGATTGCTTTGGATATTCTAAGTCTTTTACATGCCCATACAAATTTTACAATAAGTTTGTCTGGGTATACAAAAAAACCTTGTAGGATTATGAGTGGATTGCATTGAAGCTACAGATCTGAGGAGAATTGGCATTTTAACAATGTTGGGCCTTCCAATTCATAAATGTGGTATACCTCTACTTAATGCAGATATCCTTTAATTTCTCTCAGCAATGATTGTAGTTTGCAATGTGGAGGATTTACATGTCTTTCATTAAATTTATTTAAAATATTTTATGATTTTCGGTGCTTTCAAAAGTAAGACTGGTATTTTTTAAATTTCATTTTCCAATATTTTGCAGCCAGCATGCAAAATACAGTTGATTTTTGTATATCGATCTTGTATCCTGAAACCAAGTTAAATTCGCTCATTAGTTCTAGGAGTCATTTTATAAATTCTTTAGAATTATATATATTAACAATCATGTCATTTGTGAAAAGAGCCCATTTTGCTTTTCCTTTCCAATCTTTATGACTTTCTCTTCTCTGCCTGATTACACTGCCTATGCTCTCCTGTGTGATACTGAATAGAAGTGGTGAGAGTGCCATACGTGCCTTGTTCGCAATCTCAGAGAAAAAGCATTCAGTGTGTCATCATTATGTATAATATTAGCTTCAATAGATTTTTTAAATCACATTGAGAAAATTTACTTTTCTTCCTAATTTGGAGAGGCTTTCTTGTTTTTCTAATATCGTAAATGGGTATTGAATTTTATCAGATGAATTGTCTGCATCTATTGAAATTTGAATTGTCTGCATCTGAGAAATTTTTCCCCTTTATTCTGCTACTGCGATGCCCTGTCTTGACTGATTTTTAAATATTAAACCAGGTTTGCTTTTTTGGGATTAGCACCACTATATTGTTAAGTTTGATTTTGCTAATATTTTGTAAGCCATTTTTACATCTTTTTTGATGAGAGAGATCATTCTCGTGTGTGTGTGTGTGTGTGCGTGTGTGTGTGTCTGTGTGTGTGTGTGTGTCTGTGTGTGTCTGTGTGTGTGTGTGCGTGTGCGTGTGTGTGTGTGTGTGTGTGTTTGTACTTTATATGTAACTTGTTTGTTAGGTTTGGTATTAAAGTCATGTTTGCCTCTTAAAACAAATTGGAGTGTCCTCACTTTCTCTATTTTCTAAAAGAGTTGATATAATATTGATGTTCTTTTTCCCAAAATGTTTGCTAGAACTCACCAGTGAAACCATATGGGTATGGAATTTTCCTTGTGGGATGATTTCTTTGTAATAATTTCAACTTTCTTAAAAAACGTAGGCTCCTCAAATTTTCTTTTTCATCTTGTGTCAGTTTTGATAAATTGCATTTTTTGAGGAATAATATCCATTTTAAGTTTTCAATTTAGTAGCATAAAGTTATTCATAATTTTCGCCTACCTTTTCAATATCGGTAGCCTTAGTAGTGATAGTCCCTCTTTCATGCTTAGTATTTGTAATACATAAAAATACATAAAAAACACATAACATTTTGGCCATTTTGGTATCAGTTACTTGTGCTGTACAACAACTGAACCATCCCGTACTTAGTGGTTTAAAATAATAACCATTAATTTAGCTGTGGGTAGGCCACTGGGTTTAAAAATGGATTTTAATATATATAATGAATATCCATACCAGTCACAAAATACTCCTCTGTAACTTTTAGATGGTTGTATAATATTCCATGTGATGAATATGCCATTTTCAAGCCAATCCCCTTCTATTAACCATTTAGATTGCCTCCAATGTTTCTGTGAGAGAAACAACGCTATAAATGACCACTCATTACCAGATGAGTTCACATACCTGTAGTTACTTAGGAAAAATTTTTTGAGTGGCAGTTTTTGTTCTATTTATCGTGGTAAGAACTCTTAATATGAGGTATACCCTCTTAAATTTTTAAGTGTACAATACAGTATTGTTGAGTATAGTTACAAAGGTGTACAACAGATCTCTAGATCTTTTCATCTTGTTTGACTGAAACTTTATGACCATCGAGTAGTAACTCCCTGTTTCCCCCTCCCCTCGGTCCCTGGCTAGCCCCATTCCACTCTTTGAGTCTATGAAGTTGACTGTTTTAGACACCTGATACAGTGGAATCATGCAGTGTTTGTCCTTCTGTGACTGGCTTATTTCACTTAGCATT
>CAUYSK010105637.1:0-13986 GCA_963575035.1 Avahi laniger
TTGCCATAATGGAGTCTGTAGCAGAGAAGTGGCTTACTCCTGTTGACTGGAATACACTGGTCAGAGCAGTCCTTACCGGTGGTGACCACCTCATTTAGAAATCAGAATATTTTGAGAACTGTAGAGAAACAGCCAAGCGAAACCAACAGGCTGGCAATGGCTGGGATTTTAACATGCTTACTGGTTCCGATAATTATGCTAATACCGTTGCCCAGATGCAGTATAATCCTGGTCTCTTTGCACAAATTCAGGCAGCAGCCACTAAAACTTGAAGAAAGCTTCCGGTGAAAGGAGACCTTGACACCTCGCTTACTGGAGTTAAACAGGGGCCTGACGAACCGTTTGCTGACTTTGTACATAGGCTCATGACCACTGCAGGAAGAATAGTTGGTAATCCAGAGGCGGGTGTAGATTACATTAAACAATTGGCTTATGAAAATGCAAAAGCGCCCTGTCAGGCCGCCATTAGACCCTATCGCAAAAGGACGGATTTGACAGGATATGTCCGTCTTTGCTCTGATATCAGTCCCTCATATCAACAGGGCCTTGCCATGGCGGCAGCCTTTAGTGAACAGACAGTCAAAGAGTTCTTAATAAATAGGGACAGACAAAGAAGGGCCTGTTTTAAATGTGGCAAGGCAGGACACTTTGCTAAGGACTGCAAGAAGAGTTCCCACAAGGCCCAGGAGATGAACCAGTTCCCATTCCCACCATTGACTTTCTCCCCGTTAGTCGCCATAAAAGAGCAGTACAGCTTCTTCCCTTGTGTGTTATCTTGGGAGTAACTGCTACAATAAGCACAGGTACTGCAGGTTTGGCTCATTCCATTAATCAGTATACCAAATTGTCCCATCAATTGATTTCGGACATTCAATCCTTGTCAGAAACTATACAAACTGTTCAAGACCAAATAGATTCCTTAGCTGAAGTTGTGTTATAAAACCACAGAGGCTTAGATCTACTAACTGCCGAGAAAGGAGACATTTGTTTAGCTTTACAGGAACACTGCTGCTATTATGCCAGCAAGTCCAGGATGGTCAAAGACAAGATCAAGGACCTACAGGATGACCTGGAAAAGCGGCGGCAGGAGCTGGCCACAAACCCACCTTGGTCCGACTGACATGGACTTCTCCCTTACCTCCTGCCTTTCTTTGGACCCTTTCTAGGCCTCCTACTTGTGCTTTTCATAGGACCCATTTTATTTAACAAGCTCATGGCTTTTGTCAGGCAACAAATACAGGCCATTCAGGCTAAACCTATACAGGTCCATTACCATCGCTTGGAGATGAAAGATTGTTACGGGACAACATGTATAGACCTTTAATCAAAATGTCCCGTCCCCTGAGAGCTGAGCTGGACAGCCAGAGACGGGTAAGAGGGCACTATCTACCATGTCGCCTAAGACAGGAGGGCTGCCAGTGCTGCCGCCTTATCCAATGACGGGCTTGACAGGAACAGATATGACTGCCCCAACCTAAGACAGGCGCGGTTCCGTGGGAGGTCCTCTCCTAGCTTAATACAAAAAAGAGGGATCTGTCCGAAGCCATGAGCCCTGCAGCTGCTTATCCAAGATGGCCGTGAGCCATGTGGATCTGCCCAATTACCTAAAATGGCCGACCAAGCCCGCACATTTACAAAAACCCGCGAAAAGAGCTTGTAAGTTTCCATTTACCCAGTGTGACGTAACCCTTGGGCGGCCCACGCTTGTAAATCTCCATGGTAACTCCTGCCTTGGAAAGTAACGCCTAACTACTTCCTCCTTCTGCCCTACTTAAGCCTCTGCCCTACTGTCTTTAAACGAGACTTGATCAGACTCCTGTCTTGTCTCCATTTCTTGTGTCTTGTATTTCCCATTTCCCACTCCCTCCTCCCAGGTACCCACGAATAACTGGTCCCGCGGGACGGGACACTGGAAGGGTCAGGGATTGATCTCCAGGGCTCAGGGAATGGGTCTGCAGACAAGACCAAGTACACCTGGGTCTTAATGACATTGCCCCAGGGCACAGAAGGTATGCGTGTGAACGAGCCCACTGAGGAGTGTGTGCCTTCAGGGGCAGATCAGCATGCCTTAGAGGCAAGCTTCCTCCCAAAGGAGGGCTGTGTACCCAGCTCAGGCTGCGATCCTGGGCAGGGAACCTCCCAGCCCATGTGACAGCCAGGGGAGATCCATTGGCCTGAGGCCCTGCCTGCTGGCAGAGGCCTGGGAGAAACTGTAGAACAGGGGAGGGTGGAAAGGACTGAGACCTGCTCCAGAGTGCAGGTCTCAGACAGCCCGACCCCCCACACGCAGACTTTTCAGCTGAGTAGAGCCATTTCAGCCCCTCCCTGGCAGCTATGCACAGAAGCAGAGAACAGACTTTTGACCCCTACTAACAGCATTTGTGGAGCTTGAGGGCAGGCTTACCCAACCCAGCTCTTCCCAGACTCATTCCCAGACCTGCCTCCACTGAGGTGGAGAATAAGGACACACCTGGAAGTCCCAGGGCCCCACCCACCACCAAAGGCACAGGAGGGCCTTTCCAAAGGAATAAGAGCTGGTTACAGGACCCAAAAATAACACTGCAGCTTGCTCCTCCCAGCAAGTGCCACCTACTGACAGGGAGATCATTCTGCACACCCTTTTACTGCATCTGCTGATTCATTATATGGGGTGTGCAAAATCTCACCCACAAACACCACCTACTGGCTCAGAGACTAAACAAGGTGTGTCATTATCCAAATGCAAATCTGAAGGCAAGAAGGAACAACTGATCCAGATGGAAAGGGATCAGTGAAAGAACTCTGGAAGTATGAAGAATCAAATGGAAAGCACACCCCCAAAGAGGAACAACAGCTCTCTAGCAATGGACATTAACCAAATTCAGAATACTAAAATTAAAGAAGAATTTCAAACATGGATTTAATAAAACTAAATGATATGCAAGAAAAATGGATAATCAATACAAAGAAACCACAAAAAAAAAAAAATCCAGGACTTGGAAGAAAAAGAAATTGAAATATTAAAGAAAAATCAAAATGAACTTCTGGAAATGAAGGATTTATTCAGGGAACTACAAAACACAGTGGAAAACCTCAAGAACAGGGTAGATCAAACAGAAGAAAGAATCTCAGAGATTGAAGGTAACACCTTCCAATTAAATAGCTCAGTCATAGAGATAGAGCAGAGAAATAAGAGAAAACAACAAAGCCTACAAGAAATGTGGGATTATGTGAAGAAACCCAACTTGAGGGTTATGAGGATACCTGAAGGTGAAGAAGAAAACATGCAAGGATTGGATAAACTATTTGAAAATATGATAGAGGAAAACTTTCCAGGCCTTGCTAAAAATCTAGATATCCTGGTACAAGAAGCTAGAAGGACCCCTGGGAGATTCAATGCATACAGCATGACACCACAACATGCAATCATCAGACTGAACAAAATATCCACTAAAGAGGCCCTTCTATGAGCTGTAAGGTGAAAGAAACAAGTAACATATAAAGTAAAGCCCGTCCGAATAATGTCAGACTTTTCAACTGAAACCTTACAAGCAAGAAGAGACTGGGGCTCCATTCTCAGTCTTCTGAAACAGAATTATGCCAAGCCAATAATCTTATACCTTGAAAAACTAAGTTTTGTATATGAAGGAAAAATAAAGACATTCTCAGATAAGCAAAGACTGAGCAAATTCACCAAGACAAGACCAGCCCTCCAAGAAGTACTCAAAACAGAGCTACACAAGGATCAGCACAAGAAACACTCACGAATGTAAAACCACTCAAAAACTGAAGATCAAAGGCTAGATTCCACAATAGCTCAAGAGAGAAAACAAAGCAACAAAATGCAACCCAACAGAATGAACAGTAATTTGCCCCATTATCAATTCTCTCAATAAATGTGAATGGCTTGAACTTCCCACTCAAGAGACATATGCTGGCCGAATGGATAAAAAAATACAACCTAAGTATCTGCTGTATTCAGGAAACACATCTAACCTGCAAGGATGCATTTAGACTCAAGGTAAAGGGGTGGAAATCAATATTTCATGCAAACGGAAGCCGAAAGAAGGCTGGTGTGGCAGGTCTGATTTCAGATAACTTTGTTTTTAAATCAACAAAAGTAATGAAAGACAAAGAGGGTCACTATATAATGGTGAAGGGTACAGTTCAACAAGAAGACATAACAATTCTAAATATGTATGCACCCAACTTTATGAATCTGCACCCAGATTCATAAAGCAAACTCTACTTGATCTAAGAAAAATTGATAAACAGCAACATCATAATAGCTGGAGACTTCAACACCCCACTGACAACACAGTACAGATCCTCCAAACAGAAAATTAACAAAGAAATAATGGACTTAAACAGAATCCTAGAACAAATGGGCCTGTCTGACATTTACAGGACATTCTACCCAAAGACCACCAAATATACGTTCTTCTTATCAGCTCATGAGACATTCTCTAAGATTGACCATATTCTAGGACACAAAGCATGTCTTAAAAAATTTTTTAAAAATGGAAATTATACCATTCATCTTCTCAAATCACAGTGAAATAAAATTAGAAATCAACCCTAACAGAAACTCTCATCTCTACACAAAGTCATTGAAATTAAACAATCTTCTGCTGAATGATTACTTCATAAACGAGGAAATAAAGATGGAAATCAAAAGATTCTTTGAACTAAATGACAAAGGAGACACAAATTTCCAAAATCTGTGGGACACAGCCAAAGCAGTCCTGAGAGGAAAGTTTATTTCCATAAACTTTCCAAAAGACAGAAAGATCACAAATAGACAACCTAATGAATCGACTCAAAGAACTGGAAAAAGAAGAACAGACCAACCCCAAACCCAGCAGAAGAAGTGAAATTAATAAGATTAAATCAGAACTAAATGAAATTGACAACAGAGAAACTATATGGAAGATTAGTAAAACAAAAAGTTGGTTCTTTGAAAAAATAAACAAAATTGACACGCCTTTGTCTAGACTAATGAAAACCAGAAAAGAAAAATCTCTAATAAGCTCCATCAGGGAAATAAAGGAGAAATTACAGCTGATGCCACGGAGATATAATTTATGAATACTAAAAAAACCTTTATGGACACAACCTGGAAAATGTGGAGGGAAAGGACAAATTTTTAGAAACACACAGTCTCCCTAGGCTCAACCAGGAAGAAATAGAATTCCTGAACATACCAATATCAAGGACTGAAATTGAAACAGCAATAAAAAACATTCCTAAAAAGAAAAGTCCTGGATCAGATGGTTTCACACCCAAATTTTATCACACCTATAAAGAAGAACTGGTGCTTATCCTGCAGAAATTATTCCACAACATTGAGAAGGATGGATCCCTCCCCAACACATTTTATGAAGTCAATATAACCCTGATACCAAAACCAGGAAAGGACACAACAAAAAAGGAAAACTACAGACCAATATCCCTTATGAATATAGATGCAAAAATTCTCAACAAAATCCTAGCTAACTGAATCCAGGTGCTTATCAAGAAAGTAATCCATCATGACCAAGTGGGCTTCAACCCAGAGATGCAGGGATGGTTCAACATATGCAAATCTATAAATGTAATTTATCAGATAAACAGAAGTAAAAACAAAGACCATATGATCCTCTCAATAGATGCAGAAAAATCATTTGACAAAATTCAACACCCTTTTATGATAAGAACACTTAACAAAACAGGCATAGATGGGACTTACCTAAAAATGATACAAGGCATTTATGACAAACCCACAGCCAACGTCATACAGCATGGGGAAAAATTGAAAGCATTCCCACTTAGAACTGGAACCAGACAGGCTGCTCACTATCTCTACTTCTATTCAATATAGTGCTGGAAGCCCTTGCTACAGCAATCAGTCAAGAGAGCGGAATTAAGGACATCCAAATGGGAGAAGAAGAGATCAAACTCTCACTATTTGCTGATGATATGATACTATATCTAGAAAACACCAAAGATTCAACCAAGAGACTCCTAGAATTGATAAATGAATTCACTAAAGTCTCAGGATAGAAAATGAATACACACAAATCAGAGGCATTCATATACACCAATAGCAGTCAAATCGAGAACCAAATCAAAGACTCAATTCCCTTCACAATAGCAACAAAGAAAATAAAGTACCTAGAAATATATTTAACTAAGGAGGTAAAAGACCTCTACAGAGAGAACTATGAAACACTGAGGAAGGAAATACCAGAGGACGTGAACAGGTGGAAAACCATACCATGGTCATGGGTTGACACAATCAACATTGTTAAAATGTCTATACTATCCAAAGTGATCTACAGATTCAATGCAATCTCTACTAAAATACCAACATCATTTTTCACAGATATAGAAAAATTAATTTTATGCTTTGTATGGAATCAGAGAAGACCCCGTATAGCAAAAGCAATCCTGGGCAATAAAAACAAAATGGGAGTTATCAATTTACCAGAGTTCAAACTATACTACAAGGCTATAATAATCAAAACAGCTTGGTACTGGCACAAGAACAGAGTCATTGACGAGTGGAACAGAACTGAGAACCCAGTTATAAAATCATCCTCATATAGTCATCTAATCTTTGACAAAGCAGACAAAAACGTACACTGGAGAAAAGAATCCTTATTCAATTAATGGTGCTGGGAAAACTGGATAGCCACAGGTAGATGACTGAATCAGGAGCCATATCTTTCACCTCTCACAAAAATCAACACCTAAGTGTACATATAAGAATAACATTTATTGGGTGTCGGGCAGGTGGGAAGGGGGAGGAGGGAATGTGTATATACACTCATAATGAGTGTGATGCGCACCATCTCGGGGATGGACACGCTTGAAACTCTGTCTTGGGATGAGGGCAAGGGCAACATAAATAACTTAAACATTTGTACCCCCATAATATGCTGAAATAATAAAAAAAGAGAGAGAGAAAGAAAAAGGAAGTGACAAAAAAATAAAAATAAAATAGTAAAATATTATTAGGCTTTTGTGACAACAGACAAAAAGAGAGAAATGGGATTATAATCAGTAAAGAATAAAATGAGTGCCCTATCCTACCATGGAAGTGGGAAGACAAGATAGGAAGTTATGAAAATTGAATGCATAAAAGGTGATGGTGGCTTTGACGAAACTAGTAATGGAGGTGATGAGAAGTGGTGGGATTATGACTATGTTTAAAAGATTGAGCCAAAGGCTTTTCTGATGGAAAGGATGGCCACAAGATTTTTGACCTGATCAACTCAAAGTACAGTTACCATTAACTAAGATAACAAGACTGTAGAAGTCAAGTATTTGTGTGAATGTGGGCTTGTGTGTGTGTGAGTGTGTGTGTAAGAATGTATGCAGGCTTTCATTCTTTAACATGCTAGTAGTAAGATGAGAAGAGTATTAGATGAGTAAAAGATGAGTATTAGAAATCTAGTAAGTATTAGAAATCTAAATGGAGATATTAAATATAGACCTGGATATATAAATCTAAAGTTCAAAGGAAAGGTAAAAGTTAGAGATAAATTTTTAAGTAACAGCAATATTAAATACTATTTAAATCTACACAACTAGATGAAAATACTTCTTCTAGTAGATTATGTGATAAGCTCTACAGTGCTTGCAAAGTTACATCAGGTATGGTTATCATACTATCTAGGGCATTTCTTTCTCTTAACCTTGAGATCAAATTTTCTTAATAAACAGACCTTTATGTTCTGGAACTATTTATTAATGCTAAATCTGATTGGGAGGGAAGAAGGGGATTTTAAAATAGACTAGCTGGCTGACTTTGGATAACTTGCTTATATCAAGTTAAGCAACAGCGTGAATTGGTTGAGTGACTCAGCCCTCATCCACCTCTGTCATTCTAGACATTAACTTCTAATTTGAATTTGAAGAATTCATATTTTTTCCTCCACTGCATTGTCAGGGCATTCATGATTTTCTTTACCAAGGCCAAATTCTCAGGGACCTTCCTGAATTCTCTCTTGATAAGTAGAGAATATAAGCGCTAACTCGATTCCTATAGTGCAGTGTGTTTTCTTGGTAGTATAATGATTTTTTTTTTTTTTTTGAGGCAGAGTCTCACTCTGTTGCCCGGGCTAGAGTGAATGCCGTGACATCAGCCTAGCTCACAGCAACCTCAAACTCCTGGGCTCAAGCGATCCTACTGCCTCAGCCTCCCGAGTAGCTGGGACTACAAGCATGTGCCACCATACCCGGCTATTTTTTCTATATATATATTTTTAATTATCCAGCTAATTTCTTTCTATTTTTAGTAGAGATGGGGTCTCGCTCTTGCTCAGGCTGGTCTCGAACTCCTGACCTTGAGCGATCCACCCGCTTCATCCTCCCAGGGTGCTAAGATTACAGGCGTGAGCCACCGCGCCCGGGCTATAATGACTTTTAGAGATATTGTTTACTATGAATACTTTTTCCTAAATAGAAAATCCTAAAGAGGATTTCCTCAATCTTTGGATAAAGAAATTAGGCATTCTCAAAAATGTTAAGAGAATGGATGCTAGGTGTTCCTATCACAAAAATAATGAGATGATGCATTTGTTAGTAAGCTAGATTTAATCATTCCATGATGTATATATCTTCAAAACATTGTATTGTGCTCAATAAATACCTATAATTTTATCTTTCAATTAAAAAATAAAAAAGTAGACACGCCTTTGGTAGATTAATTATATTCTGAGAAAGAACTTAAAATATAAGAACCTATGCAGTATTGATCATCTATAATAAGATCCCTACCTGTTCTTGAATTTCATTTGTTTTGTATTAAATTATGCTTAATAAAATATATGAGACAAAAAGGTCTAGCTTTCTTTAAGTAAAAAAGGTTACTTAGTTTAAAAAAAAAGAATAAGTCAAAGCAAATCAGTAACCTTAATAAATGTGACAAATTCAATTCCCTTATTAAAATATACAGAGTTTATCTCACAGCAGAAAATAAATATTATGCTTCTTAAAATAGATTTATAATAATAATGAAAGTATCAAACACTTACTTTATGCCAGACACCGTTCTAAATGCCTTATAGATAGTACCATATTTAGACGGATAAATAAAACAAGTCCATAGAGAAATCTGGTAAAAAAAAGGGATGGGTAAAAATAGTCTAGAGTGAAAACAAAAAGGAAAGTTGATGTGGCAGTGGTAATATCAGATAAAGAATAACACAAGGAAAAAAATTAAACAGAACACAAAGAAATGTTTTATACTGATAAAAGATAAAATCTGTTTAGAATGTATGGTAGCCACATAACACAATGCACTAATGAGAAAGGTATCACCATGGAAGTACATTAAATACTAGGATAATTGAACAAAAGCACAAATATTGGAGGAAAGTCAAACAATCCTTCCTGAAAGAGACAGATCAGAAAGACAAAAATAAGTAACAAATAGAGAATCTGAATAAGATAATAAGCTAAGTTGGTTTAATGGATATACAGAACTTTGTGTCAATAAAGTAACTATTAGTTTTATTTTTTCAGGAAATATTGTTTATTAAATGAGAGAAACAAGGGCATTAAAAGATGGTGTTTTACATGGAAAACCTTTTTTCTTTTAGACACAATAAAATTTATTTTTTAAAAAACCCTAACTGAGAAAAACAGTAACCAAAACTTTTTTCTTAGTCCTAAAAAGAGCAAACACAAACTTACCATTTTCCTATACATTACATTATAAACACTTTTTGGTGTGGTTAACAGACACTAATAAAGTCACAGGATATTGATTATATACATCATTATATTAAAAAAGGAAATGTCTATTGAGGCCCAAATTATTATCTGTTAAGCAATAATAATCATTAATATTAATAAATTTTGAAAAATGTACTTCAATCAACAAATATTTATAAAAATGTACTTCGATCAACAAATATTTATTGAGCATCTATTATGTGCCCAGCATTATGCTGGGTCCTAAAAACCTGGGTGTAAATGAGACCCCTCATTTCTTTTACTAATTATTTTTTTTATTTTGGAATAATACACAAATTTTGGTTACATAATTTGCTTTTGTACAATTTGAGTCAAAGTTATAAGGGTGCCTTTCACCCAGGTAGTGTGCATTGTACCAATTAGGTGTGAATCTTCCCATCTCCTCCTCCCCCCTCCCACCTGCTTAATTTCCCCTGAGTTTTACTTCCATATGTACAAATAAGTGTTGATTGATTAGTTCCAATTTAGTACTGAGTACATGTGATTTTTTTTTCTGTTCTTGTGATACTTCACTTAGAAGAATGTTCTCCAGTTTCATTAGCTTGTTATAAAAGAAACTAGATCACCATTTTTTTATGGCGGAAGAGTACTCCATTGTATACATATACCACATTTTATTAATCCACTCATGCATTGGTGGGCACTTGGATTACTTCCACATCTTTGCCATTGTGCATTATGCTGCTATAAACATTCAAGTGCAAGTGTCCTTTTTATAAAATGTCTTTTTTTCCTTTAGGTAAATATCTAGTAGTGGGATTGCTCGGTCAAATGGTAGGTCTACTTTTAGTTCATTAATTATTGTTTTTATTCCAAAAGATTATGGGGTACAAGTTGAGTTTCATTACATGGATATATTGTATAGTGATAAAGTCTGGGCTTTTAGCGTACCTATCACCCAAATAATGTACATTGTATCCAATAGGTAATTTTTCAACCCACATCCCCTCCCCATATTTAAGTCTTCAATGTCATTATACCATTCTGTATGACCATGCATACTCATAGCTTAAATCCCACTTACAAGTGAAAATATACGGCATTTGTTTTTCTGTTCCTGAGTTATTTCACTGAGGTTCATGGCCTCCAGTTTCACCCAAGTTACTGCAAAAGACATTATTTCATTCTTTGTTATCACTGAATAGTGCTCCATAGTGTATATATATCACATTTTTTTATTTACTCATTGGTTGACAGACACTTAGGTTGATTCCTTATCTTTGCAATTGTGAATTGTGCTACAATAAACATATGAGTACAGGTATCTTTTTGATATAATGAATTCTTTTCTTTTGGGTAGATACCCAGCAGAGGGATTGCAGGATCAAATGGTAGATCTACTTTTAGTTCTTGCAGAAATCTCCATACTGATTTAAATGGAAGTTGTACTAATTTACATTCCCATCAACAGTGTATAAGCATTTCCTTTTCACCACATTCATGCCAACATCTATTGTTTCTTGACTTTTTAATGATTGTCAATCTGACTGGAATAAGATGGTATCTCATCGTGGTTTTAATTTGTATTTCTATGATAATTAGTATTGTGGAGCATTTTTTTCATATGTTTTTTGGCAATCTGTATGTCTTTTTTTGAAAAATGCCTGTTCATGTCATTTGCCCACTTTTTAATGGGATTGTTTGGGTTTTACTTGTTGAGTTGTTTGAGTTCCTTGTAGATTCTGGATATTAGTCCTTTGTTGGATAAATAGTTTGTGAATATTTTGTCCCATTTTATAGGCTGTTTATTTACTCTTTTGAATGTTTCTGTTGCTGTGTAGAAGCTTTTTAGTTTAAGTAAGTTGCATTTATTTATTTTGTTTTTGTTGCATTTACCTTTGGGGTCTTACTCATAAATTCTGTGCCTAGGGCTGGACACAGTAGCTCACACCTATAATCCTAGCACTCTGGGAGTCTGAGGTGGAAAGGATCACTTGAGGTCAGGAATTCAAGACCAGCCTGAGCAAGAGAAAAACCCTGTTTCTACTAAAAATGGAAAAAATTAACTGAATGTGGTGGCATGCACCTGTAGTCCCAGCTACTTTGGAAGCTGAGGCATGAGGATTGATTAAGCCCAGTAGCTGGAGGTTGCCATGACCTATGATGATGCCATGGCACTCTAGCCTGGTAACAGAATGAGACTCTGTCTCAAAAAAAAAAAAAAACTCCGTTTCTAGGTCAATGTCCAGAAGAGTTTTTCCTACATTTTCTTCTAGGATTTTTCAGGTTTCAGGACTTACATTTAAGTCTTTAATTCATCTTGAGTTAATATGGTGACAGGGATCCAATTTCATTCTTCTGCATATGACTAACCAATTTTCCCAGTACTATTTGTTCAATAGTGCGTCCTTTCCCCAGTGTATGTTTTTATCTGCTTTGTTGAAGATCAGTTGGTTGTAGGTATATGGTTTTATCTCTGAGTTCTCTATTCTGTTCCATTGATCTATGTGTCTACTTTTATGCCAGTTCCATGCTGTTTTGATTACTATATCCTTATAGTATAATTTGAATTCAGGTAAGTGATGTCTCCAGTTTTGTTCTTTGGCTTAGGATTGCTTTGACTAATCAGGCTCTTTTATTGGTTCCAAATGAAATTTAAGATAGTTTTTTCTAATTCTGTGAAAATTGATGTTGGTATTTATATAAGAATTGCACTGAATCGGTAGATTGCTTTGGGCAGTATGATCATTTTAACAATACTGATGTTTCCAATCCATGAGCATGAGATGTTTTTCTATTTGTTTTTGTCATCTACAATTTTTTATTAGTGTTTTGTAGTTTTCTTTGTGGAGATTTTTTGCTTCCTTGATTAAACATATTCCTAGGTTTTTTATTTTTCAGCTATTATAAATGGGATTGAGTTCTTGATTTGGTTCTCCACTTAGTCATTATTGGTGTACAGAAATATTATAGATTTTTTACATTGATTTTTATACCCTGAGACTTTTCTGAGTTCATTTATCAAATCTATAAGTCTTTTTGAAGCGTCCTTAGGATTTTTCTAGGTATAAGATCAGATTATAAGCAAACCAATCAAATCAAATCAAGTCAATTATAATTTGATTTCCTCCTTTTTAATTTGAATGCCCTTTATTTCTTTCTCTTCCTGACTTCTCTGGATAGGACTTCCAGTACTGTGTTGAATAGAAATGGTGGAAGGGGGACATCCTTGTCTTGTTCCAGTTCTCAGGGGACTGCATTCAACTTTTCTTTATTCATCATGATGTTGGCTGTGGGTTTGTGCCTTTATTATTTTGAGGTGTGTTCCCTCTATACTGAGTTTCTTGAGAATTTTATCATGAAGAAATGCTGTATTTTAATGAACGTGTTTTCTGTATTTATGAGATGATCATACAGTTTTTGTTTTTAATTCTGTTTATGTGGTGAATCACATTTATTGACTTGTGTATGTTGAACAATCCTTGCATCCCTGGGATGAAATTTGATCATGGTGAATTATCCTTTTGATGTACTGTTGGTCTGCTGGTATTCTCTTGAGAACCTTTGTATGTATGTTCATCAGAAATACTTGTCTCTAGTTTTCTTCTTCTGTTATATCTTCTCCCAGTTTAGGTATCAGGGCAACCGTGACACCATAGAATGAGATAGAGAAGATTCTCTTATTCCCAGTCTTTCGAAACAGTTTCAGCAGGACTGGTAACAGTTCTTCTTTGTACATCTGGTACAATTTGCCTATGAATATTTCTGGTGGGGCTTCTTTTTTGTTGGGAGTTTTATTTTTTTTAGAATCTTTTTTTTCAGGATATTATGAGGGTACAAACATTTTGGTTACATTTTATGTCTTTGCCTCATCCAAGCGAGGGTTAGAGGCATATCCTTCCCCTCTACAATGTTCACCATGTCCTTTAGTTGTGAGTTTACTCCCCATCCCCCTAATCCCTAGAGAGTATTACTACCATGTGAGCACCGCAGTGTTTATCAGTTAGTGCCAATTTGATGGCGAGTACAAGTGGAGCCTATTCTTCCGATCTTGTGATGCCTCGCTTTGGATAATGGGCTCAAGCTCAATCTAGGAAAATATAAGAGGTACTAGATTAATGTGGTTTCTTATAACTGAGTAATATTCCATTGCATACATATACCAAATTTTAATAATCCACTCATGAATTGATGGGCATTTTGGTTGTTTCCACATATTTGCAATAATGAATGGTGCTGTCATAAACATTCAGGTGCAGATGTCTTTATTATAGAATATCTTTTACTCTTTTGGGTAGATGCCTAATAGTGCTATTGCTGGAT
>CAUYSK010105638.1:0-23461 GCA_963575035.1 Avahi laniger
GTCTGCTAATTAGCAACCTTAATTCCATCTGCCAAGTCTCTACTGTCAAGTAATTTAACATAGTCACAGGATCCAGGACACGGGGGGCTATTATTCAGTCTACTACGTTAGGGACATGACTGAAGGAAGAAATAAAAGAAGATGATGAGGCAAACGTCAGGGACAATCAGAAGAGAAAACAAACAGGCAGTGGTTGCCTGGTCAGCCAGAGGAAATCACATGCCTGCCTGCTGCCCAGGCTGTGTGGCAGAGTCTTGCCCTCTCTGCCACCTTTATAACTGTGTTTCCTAGGCCCTCAGTGGGAGCCCCGCCCCTGAGAAATCTCACAGGAAGGAGATTGTAATGATTGGCTGCTTCCGGCTTCAGCCACAGCACAACTGTGAGAGCTTGTTTACATGTCCAGCATTTCTGAGGGCTCCAGTATAAGGGTGCTCTGATCTACTGCTGGAGTGGGTGGCAGCAAGAGATGCAGATATTTTCCTTCAGGGCTTCCAGGAAACATAATTTTATACACTAAGTCTCCCGTATCATGAACAGGAGTCTGGAGGAGTTGTCTTTCTGCCTGAAGTCTTGTGCAAGAGACTGGGTTAATGTCATTACCTAGTTTCTTGGTTTTGTATCTTTTGCCCTCATAATATCAAAAGAAGGAAAGCCAGGGAACATCAGAATAAGTGATACTGAAAGAGTACCTGACTTTCACCTACTTCTTCCTGCAGCTAAGGATTCCGATCATGTTAACGGGCCCAGATCGTGTCATTGACCTCCAGAACATTCTTCCATTTTACTCTGAGCATCTTTAGTGTGCAGGGATATAAGGGACATCAGTGATGGCAGGATGGGGAAGGTTCTCCCAAGGCCTTGGGGACTGGATATCTCTTATTAAAGGTGGTCCCTCCATTTCACTGATTGGCTGATGGGCCCACAATGCTTTCTAGGTAGACTTCTGGTTTCCTACCTATATTAGTTTTCTAGGGCCTCCCATACAGGAGTGTCAGAAACAAAATGGTTTAAAACAACAGAAATTTGTTGTTCATTTCAATAGAGGCTTGAAGTCTGAAACCAAGGTTTTAGCAGGATAGTGTCCTCCAAAAATTCATGTCCTTCCCCAAACCTCAGAATGTGACCTTATATAGAAACATACCCTGATGGAATTAGTTAGTTAATTAGTTTAGTCATGGCAGATGGAATTAGTTAAGCTCTAAAGTTTAGAAGAGGAAGAAAGAGGTGAAAGAAGGCAAGCAGGTTGCTAGATCCTTGAGAGGAACCCTATCTAAATAAGGACTGTGGAAATGAACCTAAGGCTCTCAGAGAAACTCCAGAGCAGAGAAAGAATTCACCTCAGTGACCAGAACTCACCAATAGACCCTGGTTGGTGTTACTGGTTGTAGCTGGTTGAATAAGCTCAGATGGTCTGTTTCTTTTTCCAAAGGCTGGAATTAGAATCATCTGGGATCTTTGCTATTTTTTCTCCCCTTCATCCCTAAGTCTTTTTCTCCTGGGATGGCCTAGGGAGGACCCTGGTTGCTCTTCTCATTTTTAAAAAACCTATGGCTTCCAGCAGGACAGCTAAGAAGGCCTCAGGGTACACTGGAACCCACTATCTCTGAGAACAGGACTTGTAATGCTAACCTAAAGTGTTCCCTGAAAGGAGGAAGAGAAATCATACTTATAGGTGGACTCCAGTGGGACCAGGAAATGCTGTGTCCCCAGAAAGATCTGTCCTCAGTGATTCCTCAGGCTCTGAACCTGAACCAGACCTTCACCTGGACAGCCTTAAACCCTGCAAGCAACAGCATCTCCTGCCATCCCTGCTGGGCAGCCTCGTGCAGGTAACTGATCTTTGTGGCCACTCCAGGATGCCTGGGAAATGCTCTGAGGCGATCTGGGAGTGCTGAAAAAAGGATGCACCTACTCCTAGCATGTGTGTTCCCACCCCACTCCCACACAGGTGCTCTGGCCTTCTCACTTTCCTCTTCCTTCCAGGTTCCAAGGAAGTTGCAGATGTTTATTTCCCAGTGACATGGATTTTCCTGGGAAAAGTATTTCTATTTCACGTGAATCTTGAGCATCTTAGGAATTTGGCATATCCAGGTGCGGTGCTCAGCAAACTCCTTTGACTAACCCAGGGCAGTAGTGAGTGTTGAGTCTGGTTAGTCCTAACAGGTTTTCTGGACATGAGGATATTCCTAAAATTAATTAATAAATCTATGCAAATTGACTAATTGCTGGGGGTCAGGGGATTTCTCCTAAGTATAAAGTGTTCTTTTACTTGGGGACTTCAGAGATAATGAAGCTGCTGAATTGGCTAACACAGGAGTAATTTCAGTGGTGTATAGCACAGCTTGCTGCAGAGCTCTCCTAGCATTTGAAATTTAGGTAGAATTTTATCAATTCTCAAGTCCATGACGTGGGGAAATTTCTCTAATGTTTTTGAAAATTCCTGGGGACTTACACTATCCCCTCTGCCTCCAAGCTCCTGTGCTCCCATGTTCTCTCCCAGCACTGCCCCATGTGGACCCAGAAAATAATATGTACTACAATACTTTTTTCTAATGCTCTTCCCTACCAAAATCAAAATTGACTCATAAGAAAGGATCAGAGAACAAAGTAAATACCAATACACACCTACAAGGAATAGTTAAAATAAAAAGACTAATGACACTAGGTGTTAGTTAACAATGGGAACTCACAAACACCACTGATGGAAGGGTAAATTGGTGCAATATGGTTTTTTATTATCTATTAAAGTTTGAACATAGACATGCTCTATGACTCAGTAATATTCTACTCCTAGGCATATGTCTCTCTAAAAATGAGAGCACATTGTGCAAAAAAAAAAATACAATACTGTTTATAGATGTATTATTTACAATAGCATCAAGCTGAATGAAAATAACAAAAATGCTCATCAATAGTAGAATAATCAATAAATTGTGGTATACACATACAACGGTATATTATAAAGCAATGGAGGTGAAGGAACTACAGCTACTTGCCACAGCATGAATGATTCTTATAAATATGCTAACTAAAAGAAGCCAAATATGAAATACATACACTACATTATTTCATTTGTATGAAATTCAGAAATAGGTGAACCTAATCTATGGTGTTAGAAGTCAGGATATCTGGTTACTTTTGAGGAAATGATTGCATGTGAGTATCAGGAGAGAGCAAGAGATTGGCTTGTGGTCTGCAGGTAATTTTTTTATTCCTTGACTTGAGTGGTGGTAACACTGATGTGTTCCCTTTCTGATAATTATTGATCTCTTCATTTATTTTATATATCCTTTTCTGTGTATTACCGTTCAATAAAACTATAATTAGAAAAATAATTCCTTCTAACAAACTTCAAACCCAAATGGCTCCATTGGAGAGTTCTACTTTTAATTCAAAGAATAAATAATTTACACAATCTCCTTTAGAGAAATGAAAAAGAGGGAACAAACTTCAACCCATTTGTGAAGTGAGATTCTTATATTGAGAGAACAAGCTTTAAAAATAGTTGCATTAGAGATAAAATATGTTTGAAAAATATTTGCCTTAAGCTTAATAGTCTAAATACATAAGGAGCTAAATACAGATTGGTAAAAAAATTACCAGGTGCCACATAGACATAGAGGTAAGAGCACAACTTATATAGCAAATCAAACAATTCATTTCTTGAAAAAAAAATTCAATCTTACTGGTGGTAGTTACAAAATTTAAATAAAAATTTATTTTATCAACTACCAAATTGTTATTTTTTTTAAAATTATAATCTCCATGGTTGGTGAACCTGCACATTGATAGAATCATTTTAGAGGGGAATTTGGCAATTGTATAAACAATAAAAAATTATTCGATCTTTTAATCCAAATATTAGATTTATAAGAATTTATCTTATGGAAATAATCCTAAAATAAAATAACTAAGCAAAAATTATAATCTTGTCATTATCTTACATGGTGAAAAATTGGAAATATCTAAATGTCCTATTGTGGCTCAGATAAATAAACTGTGGTGAATTCGCTTGGTGATCTATTCTTATGTGATCACAAAAAATAATGAGAATAAATGATATTAATGACAATAGAAAATGTTTATGATATACTGCTACACAAAAAAGGATAGACACAAAATTGTGTGAAGATTTTGATATTGATTATCTATTTAAAAACATATTCAAAATTGGCCAGAAAGATGAAATCCTGAGCATTTTTCTACTTTTTTGAATTTTTCCTAGTTTTCAAATTTACTACAATAAACATGTTTCTTTTTAAAAACCTGCCCAAAACATCTTTTTAAAAGTACCCATAACAGAAATAGAAAGCATATTGATGACTTAATCCTCTTGGACGAATAGCAAAAACAAATATTGTGTGTCTACTTCTTACCTTAGTCATATGTTATGTATTATTCTTAATATTATAACTTTAAAAATTAGTTATGAATTTATATATCCTGTGCTTAATATTAAAACTGTGTGAATGGAATATTTTAAATTTCATGCTATCATAAAAACCAAGTTAAGTTGATTTTGTTCATGTGGATCTTTATGTTTTCTTGGTGGGTTTTTGGCCGGTGATAGAGAAAAGATTTCCTATATTTGCTATAGGTCTTCAATAAATAGGTGTTGGCTGGGCCTTAGTGGAGGACAACTCTGGACTTGACAAAAGAGGATGAAACTGCTCAATCCTTTCTAATTTGCAAAACTTAGGCTACTGAAGTGCCTGCTTTATCAGTTTTCCAGTGGAAGTCTTCATCCTCATTTAAGAGGTGAGACCTCCGTAGGGTCTATAGAGTCCATTTGTTAATCTTTGCCGTGATGTTTCCAGTTGAGGTTGAAAGGCTAGACTATGGACCTGTTTCCACTGTTCACTAAGCTGCTAAGTTCTTTCTGACAGTTTTGGCTTTGTAAGTATGCAATAAGAGTCTGACACTATATTTTTGATATTTGACTGCTGACAGCTTTTCAGCCTCACCTCTTCCTCTTCCCTTTCTGCCTCTCATTTGGGCAAGCTGATTGAGCTAATAAAAAAGCATGAGCACTCCCTCCTTTGTCACTGAAAAGAAGTTCAAAACGCATTAAGTTCCAAACATAGGAGCCCTCCCAACAGCCCAACTCTCATCCACCACAAGAACCCCACGCTAGTCTCCTTTCAAAACTGCTCTCTCATTTTCAGACCAGCTTAGGAAGACTGCTTTGCTCTACTCAGAAAGCCTCATTTTGTAATTGATAGAACATTTCATACCCAGTGGCAATCAGACAAGATGATGATCAACCATACTGAAAAGCAGATGGCTCCTCAATCTCTCCACTATGCACTACATAAGCCACCCCACCTGGCTGGGAACTTGGACAAAACCTGAGGAAAACGGGATGGGGGCAAACTGTCTGAGACTAAGTTTCTACCATCCAATCAAAATGAAGCTTGAAATAGAAAAAGTTGAATTACTGAAAAGAAGGCTATATTTATTACACACACTAGTTTGCATATTGAGATTCCTATTTGCTACATGTGTTACTCAGTAAATGTTTTTTGAATGAATAAAATAATCGAATGAACAAATGAAAAATAAAAAATTATAATAGATCCACGTTTGCCTTGTTGATGAGGTAGCCACAGGCAAGGTGGACTAAGAGGAGAACAAAGGCCTGGGCATCCAAAATTATGGCTACTAGGGACCATGGGCCTGAAGGTGGTGGTAAACCCCCTCTCTCCTTCAGTAACGGGGTATTTCCCTTGTGACCCCTTCTATGAGAATTATAGACAGAGTTTTATTTTCCTGGGTTCTCAGTGGTGAGGTGAGGTGCCTCAACAAGAAAAAGGACTAGTTTTAGTCTCAGGTAGTTATGAAAGCGGTTAGTATTGGGAATAGCAGGCACTCAATAATTAAGCTTACACTCTCTTAACTCTTCAGTCCTAGCCTCCAAATCTGATTTAACTGCACGCTAGACCCCACCCTTCCTGGGCCCGCCTCCTTCAGCTTATAGGACTGACTCTTCCTCCATTTCCGGCTTCCGGGACCCGTGCGCGCTACGACTTCCGGTGTCATGGCGGCCTGAGGTCCCGGTTGTCGGTGAGGCGGCTGCAGGCCCCTCCCTGCGAAGCCGCTGGTCCGGCAGGCGGGGATGTGACCGCGGGCCCTGCCGGCCTGCCTCGGGCGTCGCGTCAGCTCCCGTGTCAGTGCCCTCAGTTCACACCAATGGCGGGATCCGGTTGCGCCTGGGGCGCGGAGCCGCCGCGGTTTCTGGAGGCCTTCGGGCGGCTGTGGCAGGTACAGAGCCGCCTGGGCAGCGGCTCCTCGGCCTCGGTGTATCGGGTGCGCTGCTGCGGCAACCCCGGCTCGCCACCCGGCGCCCTCAAGCAGTTCTTGCCGCCGGGAACCACCGGGGCTGCAGCCTCGGCCGCCGAGTATGGTTTCCGCAAAGAGAGGGCGGCGCTGGAGCAGTTGCAGGGTCACAGGAACATCGGTAATTGCCACTGTCTCCCTTCTCCTCTTGCCCAGATCCCAGAGCAGACACACACTTCTGTCAGCCCGACGTTCCATCTTCCGTCCTTTAGGCCGGAGAAGCGGGTCTGGCCCTCTTTATCACCTGATCCAGGCCCCTCTCCCTTTCCCCTTTCACTTTATTAGTCTGCGGTAAGATGGAGTTGGCGATCTGCGTTGCCTAGTGTCACATAGTAGATGCTCAGTAAGTTCAGTTTTGCTTTGGGTCTCATCGGAGAATGCCGCATTTATTAGCATAGAGAAGTATTTTCTTTAGTAAAAAGAGACATGCCTTTGCTAGATGTCATGTCTTGAGTGGAAATTTTTGAATCTTGGTGTACCAGCGGGGAATGGAAACTATTTCTGGGGCTTGTGGCATCAATGCCAGTAGTTCACCTGACATATATTTATTAAACGACTCAATATTATGTGGAGTCCTTATGGAAGTGTCAAATTTAGGAAGGTTTTATACTTTTGCTCTCTTGAGAGACTGTTTCATGACTCAGATATTCAGAATGTAAGATATTTAATGATCACTGAAGATTGATCTTTGAAAACAGTCTTCATTGTCATTACACCAACAGTGAGCTTATCATTAGTTATAGCTTTGGTCAATAAAGCAACGTCTGATTTCCTGGCAAGTATAATCCATACTTTACTTGAAGAATGATCTTTTTTATAATACCATTTTGGGGAAGAATTTCTTAACACTAGTGTTGCATTTTTTCCAGCTTGCTAAATGGTATATCACTGTAATTTTGATATTGAAGAGGGAACATTTTTGCTGCATAAGGACTTGTTGAATCTCTGCAAGATTAGGTTAAAATGTCATCTGGAAAGTCTTAATCTCTTTTTTTTAATATTTATGGAGTGCTAGTTTGGATTAAGAAGCAGTCTTCAGTTTGGTTTTTGTGCATTGTGACATTCCTTTTAAGAGAGTTACTTAATATTTGGATTTTTACTTTTAATCATTTTTATTTGGCACCCTAAGTGCATATGACCCACCACTGCGTACTTGGTGAGACATAAATTGAATCATTGTGCCATATTAATATCTTTGAATGGTAATCAGCTGTTGAAGGTTGTCTCATTTTATTAAAATAACCCAGTTACCCAAAGATTTTACTCATGGGAAAAATAAATTACAGTGGAAGTTTGCTCATCAAAGTTGTCCTTATTCAGACTATCCCAAATTTGTACTGCAGTTATCTACTTCAGTGCTAACTTACTTTGAGTCTGATTTTAAAAGTATTATAATTTGTTTCTTTTTTAGTGACTTTGTATGGAGTCTTTACAATCCATTTCTCTCCAAATGTGCCGTCACGATGTCTGTTGCTTGAACTCCTGGATGTCAGTGTTTCGGAATTGCTTTTATATTCTAGTCACCAGGGTTGTTCCATGTGGATGATACAGCATTGTGCCAGAGACGTTCTGGAGGCCCTTGCTTTTCTTCATCATGAGGGTTATGTCCATGCAGACCTCAAACCACGTAACATATTGTGGAGTGCAGAGAATGAATGTTTTAAACTCATTGACTTTGGACTTAGCTTCAAAGAAGGCAATCAGGTAAGAAATAACCTTTTCTTTTCCCTCATAGTTTAAAATCTAGTGGGTCTAAGCCAGATATTTTTAAATAACGGATATAGTTTAGTAGGGACTTCTGAGACATTTTATCTAAAATACCTGGGGATGAAGCAAATCAAAAGGATTTCAGTGCTGCCATATGAAAAAAGGACATATGTTTGGGTCAGGTAGGAGGAGCTAGTGAAGCACAAGAGAGCTCTGGAATTATTAAAAGTACTTAATGTACATAGAATGCTTTTTTAATTTTATGAGCACTTGCTTAAGTGCTAAGTTACTATTCCTGGTGTTTTCAGTGTCGGGACTCTATTGCGTGGCAGAATGCATGTGACAGTTCTGGCAAATCCTCCATTATCCATAGTTTATCAGTTCTTTGCAGAGCGTCCTTATTTATCAGCAGTGTCTAATAGGTAAGAGACTGTCCAATGAAGACATCTTTATGAGTAGGTATATGAAAAATATACAGCTTGCCTCTGAGAAATGCCCAGTTAATGAGCCAAAGAATTATGATAAGTAAGGACTAAAAATTTTTGGCATTTGGTTTGGCAATGGTTTACTGCACTTTTAGAGAAGTAAATACACTGAAAAGATGAATGGAAACTGAGCAGCTTTTTATTGGTTGTAATATTTATTCATCTTCTTAGGATGTAAAGTATATTCAGACAGACGGGTATCGGGCTCCAGAAGCAGAACTGCAGAATTGCTTGGCCCAGGCTGGCCTGCAGAGTGATACAGAATGTACCTCAGCTGTTGATCTTTGGAGCCTAGGAATCATTTTACTGGAAATGTTCTCAGGAATGAAACTGAAACATACAGTCAGATCTCAGGAATGGAAGGTAAACCGCATTAGTGCTTTGCTTTGGGGTTCTTAATCCTAATTTAAGAGTATTCAATTTATTATGATTCTTGTCGAGGACTCCTATTGCTTTCTTTCATCCATACTCCTCTTTTTTATTTATGATACCTTAAATGCCACTACTCCTATGGCAACAAATGTGTTAGTAAGCATTACATTCTTACTGTTCCTTACCTGGGGCCTGGCATGTAGGAAGTGCTTGATGAAATGTTTGAATGAATGCATTTTCCAGAAGAAGCAAAAGTGATCCTTTTGTTTAGCAACTTAGTTATATTAGGTTTTAAAGTATTACTAATACAACCATGTTCTAAGTTAAATGATAATCTTTACACAATGTTTTATGGTTTAAAAAAATATTTTAATACCTTAATATCAAAATCAATAATAATTCTAAAATACTATATTATTTACCAATCCTCAAGCCTAAAGGATACTGATATCATCACAATATTAAAGCCCCACAATATGTTTGAAAACATACTGTAGTTAATTCCTAACTTAGAAGCAGACAAAAAAAGTCATTCAAATATTAGAGGTTAGGAACTTAGATATTAAATAACAAGTATTTGATATTGAGTATTTTGATATTATGTAACAAGTATTTTTTTGAGCATCTAATACATAGTGTATGGCTATTACAACAAGTAGAGTTTTGTTTCTTTTAGTCCCCTAGTCACTGATTTCTGATGTAGCAATTCCTGGAAGGAATACTTTAGTAGCCTAGTGGGTATACCTAATGCTTGTTTGGGGTAAAAGAAAATGCTATTATGGGAGTAAAATCAGTATTATTCTTTATCACTGGTATTCCAAAACAGTCAAGAGGCTAAGTATTCTTTCTTAGCGCTAATCCAAATATAGATCAATTACTTGAATTAGCTTTGACTGTCATTGAGCCCTTTGGACTGTATCTGCTTGGTCCAGAGCTCATCAGAACTAGGTCACATTTTAATCTGTGTGAAATTTGAAGGCATGATGTGTACTAGTGGAATCCCTAATATATGCCTCTCTAGATAAAGCATATTTTGTTTTATCACCTTCTATGGAGGCAAAATCGCTAAGTGGGTATGAACGTAGGTTCTAAAGTCAAACTGCTAGGGTTCATACCTTGCCTCTATCTCTTACTAAGTATTTAGGTTCACTAAACCATGGTTTACTTTCTGTAAAATGAGGATATTTATTAGCATCTATCTCGTAAGAGTATTGAGGTTAAAAAAGAAATGATACTTAGTTTTTAACAGAAGGTGCAGCCCATGGTAAGTATTCTATACATTTCAGTAATAATGATGGTATCAGGTCTTTTTACTCATGTACACAGTTCCAAATTCTGAGTTAGTGTAGTATTGAAGGAGAAAGTGTTACATTCCATGAAGATTTAGAGTATGAATAATATGACGAATGTAGTGTTTCATTTTGTCTTTATTTCTGTCCGAAAACCAAAACCTGACTCACCTATTACACGTTCATTTTCTAACTTTACATTAAACTACCTTTTTATGTGGTTGCTTTGGTGCTTGTTTCTTTATTCTTTCATCTAGTAGATATTCATAGAATGCCGGATACTGTGCTAGGTGCTGAGAATGGAGAAAAAAATTTTCTTCCTCTCCAGAAACTTATATAAATTATCTCCTTCATTAAAATTGTAAGCTCTCAGAATAGAGTGTTTTCTGTTGCATGTTACTCACCATGTATAATACTGTCTGCCTAGTACTCAATAAAAATACAGACTGAACTGAATAACCACAGGTAAACTTTTCTCCCTTTTGTTAGGCAAACAGTTCTGCTATTATCGATCACATATTTGCCAGTAAAGCCGTGGTGAATGCCGCAATTCCAGCCTATCACCTAAGAGACCTTATCAAAAGGTACAGTATGTGTGCTGTAAGCTTGCTTTATGTATATTTACTATATGAAGTGGTATTTTCTTTTTTTTTTCCTCTTACTTACTGAATGGATTTATATTATGCTGTCTGGTTTGATCAGTAATGTAGAGGTTTTGCTCCCCTAGAAATAAGAATTTTAGTTTAGACAGTCTATACAGGGTAGCTTTCTATAAGGAGCATAAGTAATCAAAATTTATTTTCAAAGGGATGTTCTCTTGTTTATAGTGAGTACCAGATGTTAAGCTCTTCTTGGCAGCTACTTACTGGAAGATAGATCCTGGACCGTTATTCCTTTGGCCTCTCACAGCTCTGGCAATTCCATATGCTTGATGGAAAACATGTTTTTAAAGTGTCTTTATTGACCGGGCGTGGTGGCTTATGCCTGTAATCCTAGCACCCTGGGAGGCCAAGGCAGGAGGATCGCTCAAGGTCAGGAGTTCAAGACCAGCCTGAGCAAGAGTGAGACTCTGTCTCTACTAAAAATAGAAAGAAATTGGCTGGACAACTGAAAATATATAAAAAAAATTAGCCGGGCATGGTGGCATATGCCTGTAGTCCCAGCTACTTGGGAGGCTGAGGCAGTAGGATTGCCTGAGGTCCAGGAGTTTGAGGTTGCTGTGAGCTAGGCTGATGCCATGGCACTCTAGCCTGGGCAACAGAGCAAGACTCTGTCTGGAAAAAAAAAAAAAAATGTCTTTATTAATGAAAGACTGGGTTTGCTTTTTTGGATGACCAAAAAAAAAAAAAACCAAAATATTTAGAATAAGGTAGTTTTTAAATTATACTTTTAAATTATACTTTATATATTTACCCCAGCTCTCTGGGGACAACAGATACAGTGTTTCTGATAATCTGAATAGATCCAAGTACAATAAGATATTTTGACATATGTAATAATACGTACAATGATGAGTCAGTTAATGATGGGAATACATTCTGAGAAATGTGGTGTTAGGCGATTTTGTTTTTGTGCGAACATCAGAGTATAGAGTGTACTTACACAAACCTAGATGGGGTAGCCTTCTACATGCATAGGCTATATGACATAGCCTATTGCTCCTCGGCTACAAACCTGTACATCATGTTACTATACCATATGTTGTAGGCAATTATCACACAATGGTAAGTATTTATATATCTGAACATATCTAAACGTAGAAAAGGTACAGTAAAAAATAATGGAATGAAAGATAAAAAATGGTACACCTGTATAGGCCACTTAAATGGAGGGCACATAAATGAAGCTTGCAGGACTGGAAGTTGCTCTGGGTGAGTCAGTGAGTGACTGGTGAATGAATGTGAACACCTAGAACATTACTGTATACTACTATAGACTTTATAAACGCTGCACACGTAGGCTACACTAAATTTATAAAAAAAAATTTTCTTTCTTCAACCATAAATTAACCTTTGCTTACTATAACTTTTTTACTTTATAAACTGATTTTTCATTAACTTTGGACTGTTTTTTAATAGCACTTAGTTTAAAACACATTGTACAGCTGTTCAAAAATATTCTTATATTCTTATTTTATAAGCTTTTTTCTATTTAAAAGTTTTTTTTTTTTTTTTTTTTTTTGAGGCAGAGTCTCGCTTTGTTGCCCGGGCTAGAGTGAGTGCCGTCTTGTCAGCCTAGCTCACAGCAACCTCACACTCCTGGGCTCAAGCAATCCTTCTGCTTCAGCCTCCCGAACAGCTGGGACTACAGGCATGTGCCACTATGCCCGGCTAATTTTTTCTATGTATATATTTTTAGTTGTCAAGATCATTTCTTTCTATTTTTTTTTTTTTTTTTTTTAGTAGAGACGGGGTCTCTCTCTTGCTTAGGCTGGTCTTGAACTCCGGACCTTGAGCAATCCACCCGCCTCGGCCTCCCAGAGTGCTAGGATTACAGGCATTAGCTACCGTGCCCGGCCTATTTAAAAGTTTTTTTAATTTTATTTTTTTACTTTTTATACTGTTTTTTTAAGAACTAAGACAAAAACACACACATTAGCCCCTAGGCCTACACGGGGTCAGGATCGTCAATATCTCTGTCTTCTACTTCCACACCTGGTTTCACTGGAAGGACTTAAGGGGCAGTAACAGACATAGTGATGTCATCTTCTGTGTTGATAATGCTTTCTAGAATACCGCCTAAAGGACCTGTCTGAGGCTGTTTTACAGCTAACTTTTTTTTAATAAGGAATATTTTTTTTAATAAGGAATATACTCTAAAATGATGATAAAAAGTATAGTATAGTAAATATATAAACCAGTAACACAGTTGTTTATTATCAAGTATTATATACTGTATATAACTATATGTGCTACAATTTTATATGACTAGCAGCACAGTATGTTTGTGTACACCATGTCACCATAAACACCTCTGAGTGATGCATTGTGCTGTGACATATACAATGGCTACATTGTCACTAGGCAATGGGAATTTTTCAGGTCTGTTATGATTGTACGTATATACGGTCCCTTGTTGACCAAAACATCGTCATGTGGTGCATGACTGTATTATCAAATAGTAGGCTTTTCGGATTTCTAACATTATGGGCCAGAAATGAATAAAATAATTAGTATGCTAGAAAAGGATGGATCTCATGTTTGAATTAGAGTATTTATTTTGATATAATTACACATAGGAAGTTGTAAAAATGTTACAGACGGATCCCTACCCTTACCCGATTTCCCCCAATGGTGACATCTTACATTACTAGTACAATATCAAAACCAGTAAATCGACATTGGTACAATCCACAGAACTTATTCAGATCTCATCAGTTTTACACATAGTTATTTGTGTGTGTGTGTTTCAGATTACTTGTAAATAGCTGTTAGTGTCTGATTGATAGTGGATATTACAAATTAGATTTTACATTGAGAAGATAGTAGTGTAAAATTATAAAATGGATTCTAGCCCTAAAGTCAAATCATTTAAATTCTAGTATTGACCTTTATTTTTCAATAATAGCTTTTTTCCTAATTATACAAATAATACTAATTTTGGAAACTGCAGAAAATTGTGATGAAGAAAATAAAAATTACAAACCTACCTTCTAGTGTTAGCACTTTGGTGTATTTCTTTCCAATTTTTTTTGCGTATTGTATTGTGTATATAGACAAATTACTTGAACCTTTTTTTGTAGAGTAAAACATAGATACTGAAACTGCCAATAAAATCAATGTGTAGCTTAGTGATTTTTTAGGAACATTGTAACCACCTTGTAATTACCATTCACCTCAAGAAATAGAACTTTGCCAGCAATCCCAGAAGTCCTTTGTGTCCCATTCCAATCTCAAACCTAAAAGTAACCACGACAGCTGACTTTTATGGTAATCATTTGTTTTCATTATAATTTTATTACCCAAGTGTACATCCTTAAACACACATTAAAGCTTAAGTGGTTTAGTTTTGCTCTTCTAAAAAAAATCCCTTTTAAGTCTCTCTTAATTTAAAGGTTCCCTTGCCATCTCTTTCCCCACTTTTCTCTTTTAGTTTATTTATTGAACAACATGGATTCTTGGCTCAGTATAATTTTCCACAGTCTGAATTTTGTTGATTGTTTCATTATGGTATAGTTAACGTATTTCTGTTTAATTCCTCTAAATTGGTAGTTGTATCTAGAGGGTTTGCTTTTTTTTTTTTGTGAGACTACAAGATGGTAGATAATATTTTACTTTTCTCATAAACAGGCACAGAATTTGGTTATGTCTATTTTATGAGTTAGCAACTGTTGATATTAATGCCTAGATCCATTACTTTGTTAGGGGTTTTATAATGGTGATTTTCTGTCATTTGTTCTTCATTTGATTAGCCAAAGAAAAAGTACAGTTGTCTCTCAATATTCTCAGGGGATTGGTTCCAGGACCCCCAAGGATACCAAAAAGTTGTTCAAGTCCCTTATATAAAATGGTGTAGTGTTTGCATGTACCTACATATATCCTCCCATATACTTTAAATCATTTCTAGATTACTTAGAATACCTAATACAATGTAGATGCTATGTAAATAGTTGGTATACTGAATTTTTAAAAATTTATATTATCCTTTATTGTTATTTTTCTCTTTTTAAATGTCAGAATATTAAAGGAGTACAAATGTGTTTGTTACATGGCTTGAGTCAAGGCTATAAAAGTGCCTATCACTCGAATAGTGTTCATTATACCCATTAGGTGGGCTTTTGCCCCTCTTCTCCTTTCCCAGCCGCTGCTTGATTTCCAGTGACTTTTACTTCCCTCTGTGCACTTGTGTGTCCATCGATTAGTTCCAATTTATTAGAGAGTACGTGTGGTGTTTTCTTTTCCATTCTTGAGATGTTTCACTTAGGATAATTGTCTTGAATTCATTCCAAATTGCTGTAAAAGGTATTACTTCATCCTTTTTAATGGCTGAGTAGTACTCCATGGTACACGTATACCAAATTTTGTTAATCCATTCACGAATTGACAGGCACTTGGGTTGATTCCAGATCTTTGCAATTGTGAATTGTGCTGCAGTAAACATTTGAGTGCAGGTGTCTTTTTGACAAAATTATTTCTTTTCCTTTGGGTAGATATTGAGTAGTGGGATTGCTGGATTGAACAGTAGGTCTACTTTTAGTTTTTTGACAGAGTTCCATACTGTTTTCCATAGGACTTGTACTAATTTGCAGTTCCACCAACAGTGTATAAGTCTTCCTTTCTCCCTGAATCTGTGCCAGCATCTACTGTTTTTGAACTTTTTAATAAAAGCCATTCTAGCAGAAGTAAAATGATATCTCATTGTGGTTTTAATTTGCATTTCCCTGATGATTAGTGATGTTGAGCATTTTTTCCTGTGTTTGTTGGCCATTTGTCTATCTTCTGAAAAACTTCTGTTCATGTCTTTTGCCCACTTTTTAATGGGGTTATTTGGTTTTTTCCTTACTGATTTGTTTGAGTTCTTTGTAGATTCTGGATATTAGCTCTTTATTGGATGTGTAAATTGTGAACATTTTCTCCCATTCTGTAGGTTGTCTGTTTGCTCTGTTGATTATTTCTATCCCTATGCAGAAGCTTTTTAATTTAATCAAGTACCATTTATTTATTTTTATTGTTGCTGTAATTGCTTTGGGATCTTAGTCATAAATTCTTTGCCTAGACTGATATATAGAAGAGTTTTCCTCACATTTTCTTCTAAAATTCTTGTGGTTTCATGCCTTACATTTAATTCTTTTATCCATTTTAAATTAATTCTTGGGAGTGGTGAGAGATAGGTGTCTTGTTTCATTGTTGTGCAATGTGACTTTCCAGTTTTCCCAGCTCCATTTATCGAATAGGGCTTCCATTCCCCAGTGTACATTGTGGTTTGCTCCGTCAAGGATCAGTTGACTGTAGGCAGATGGTTTTATATCTGGGTTATCTATTCTGTTCCTTTGGTCTATGTCTGTTTTTGTACCAATACCATGCTGTTTTGGTTGCTATAGCCTTGTAGTATAGTTCAAAGTCTGGTACTGTGTGATTCCTCCAGGTTTGTTCTTTTTGCTTAGGATTGCTTTAATTATTCGGGCTCTTTTCTGATTCTAAATGAAGTGTTGAATTATTTTTTCTAGATCTGTGAAATATGCCATTGGTATTTTGATGGGGATTACACTGAATCTGTAAATCACTTTGGGTAACATGGACATTTAACAATGTTGATTCTACCGATCCATGAGCATGAGATGTTTTCCCATTGGTTTGTGTCATCTGAGATTTCTTTCCTTGGTATTTCATAGTTCTTCTTGTAGAGATGTTTCACCTCCTTGGTTAAGTATATTCCTAGGTATTTTTATTTTCTTTGTAGCTATTGTGAATAGTATTGAATCTTTGTTTGACTCTCAGCCTGACTACTCTTGGTATATAGAAATGGTACTGATCTGTCTACATTGATTTTGTAGCTTGAGACTTTGCTGAATTTATTTATCAATTCCAGGAGTCTCTTGGTGGAGTCTGGAGTCTCTGGGGTTTCTAAATACAAGATCATATCATCTGTGAAATTGATAGTTTGACCTCCTCTTTCCTGATTTGGATACCCTTTATTTCTTTCTCTTTCCTGATTGCTCTAGTTAGGACTTCTTTGTTAAACAGAAGTGGTGACTATGGGTACCCTTGTCCAATTCTTAGGGGGAATGTTTTAACTTTCCCCTTCAGTGTGATTTTGGCTGTGGGTTTGTTATATATGCCTTTTATAATTTTGAGATATGTTCCTTCTATGCTTAGTTTGTCAAGAGATTTTACCATGAAAGGCTGCTAGATTTTGTCAGATGCTTTTTCCACATCTACTGAGATGATCATCTGGTCTTTGTTTTTGCTTTTGTTTATGTGGTGAATCACGTTTATTCGTTTTTGGGATGAAGTCCACTTGGTCATGGTGGATTATTTTTTTGATGTGCTGTTGAACTCGGTTTGCTAGTATTTTATTGAGGATTTTTGCATCTGTATTGACAAGCGATGTTGGTCTGTGGTTTTCTTTTTTTGTTGTGTTCTTTCCTGGCTTTGGTATCAAGGTGATACTGGCTTTGTAGAATGAGTTGGAGAGGATTCCTTCCTTCTCAACATTATGGAATAATTTCTGCAGTATGGATACCAGTTCTTCTTTGTTAGATCTGGTAGAATTTGGCTGTGAATCAATCCGGTCCCTGGCTACTTTTTTTTAATTGGAAGACTTTTAATTACTGCTTCAACTTTGCTGCTTATTATTGGTCTGTTTAGGAGTTCTATTTCTTCCTGATTGAGTATTGGAAGGTTGTGTATTTCCAGGAATTTGTCCATTTTCTCTACACTTTCTAGTTTATGTGCATAGAGATTTTCATAGTATTCATGGATGATGTTTTGCATTTCTGTGGTATCAGTTGTAATGTCTTCTTTTTCATTTCTTATTGAGCTTATTTGGGTCCTTTCTCTTCTATTTCTGGTTAATCTAGCAACAGGTCTATCAATTTTGTTTATCTTTTCAAAGAACCAACTCTTTGTTTCACTGACCTTTTGTATTATTTATTTATTTTTGTTTTCCATTTCTTTTAGTTCTGCTCTGAGCTTAGTTATTTGTTTTCTTCTGTTGGCATTGGGTTTGGTATGCTTTTCCTTTTCTAGTTCCTTGAGATGTGATATGAGGTTGTTAATGATCTTTCTGATTTTTGATGTTGTCATTTAAGGCTCTGAATTTTCCCCCTAGGAATGCTTTTGCGGAATGCCATAGATTTTGATAGCTTGTGTCCCCTTTGTCAATCAGTTCAGGAAATCTTTTGATTTCCATCTTAATTTCATTATTGACCCAATAAATGTTCAGCAGCAGATTGTTTAATTTGCATGACTGTGTGTAGAATTGAGTGTTACTCTTGGAATTGATTTCTAGTTTTATTCCACTATGGTCTGAGAAGATACATGATATGATTTCAGTTTTTAAAAACTTGTTGAGACATGTTTTGTGGCCTAAGATATGATCAGTCTTGGAAAATGTCCCATGTGCTGATGAGAAGAATGTATATTCAGTAGAATATTTTTGAATAAAATGTTGTGTAAATGTCTGTTAGGTCCATTTGTTTCAGGGTCCCATTTAGGTCCAGTGTTTCTTTATTTTCTACTTTGATGATTTGTTTAGTTCTGACCATTGGGTGTTGAATTCTCTGGCAATTATGATGCTACTCTTTATTTCCTTGTTTAGTTCTGGTAGAGTTAATTTTATGTATCTGGGAGCTCCTGTGTTAGGTGCATATATATTTAAGATTATTATGTCTTCTTATTGAATTGCTCCCTTTATATAATGACTCCTTTGTCTTTCTATGCCATTGTTCATTTAAAGTCAATTTTGTTTGATATGAGAATGGTTATACCAGCTCTCTTTTGGTTTCCATTTGTGTGGAATATTTTTTTCTGTCTTTTCACATAGAGCCTTTGTGCATCCTTGTGGTTGAAATGGGCCTCCTGGAGACAGCAGATACTTGGGTTGTGTTTTTTCATCCATTCAGCCAACCTTTGTGTTTTGAGTGGCTCATTTAAACCGTTAACATTAAGAGATAGAATTGATATGTGGGATGCTGTTTTGTTCATCATGTTGGGTAATACCTTATTGCTTTGTTTTCCCTCCTGTACTGTTGTCTTATTATAAGAGTTATGAGCTTTAGCCTTTTGGGGCAATTTTATACTGGTGGGTATCTATAGTACTAATTCATATATAAGGCTGTTTTGAGTATTTCCTGAGTATTTCCTGCATGACAAATTCCCTCACTGTTTGCTTGTCTGGAAAAGACTTAATTTCTTCGTCAATTGTGAAACTTAGTTTTGCAGGATATAAATATAAAATTCTAGGCTGGTATTTTTTCTGTTTAAGATTGAAGATGGGGCCCTACTCCCTTTTGACTTGTAAGGTTTCTACTGAGAAGTCTGCTGTTAGTCTGATGAGTTTTCCTTTGTAGGTCAATTGTTGCTTATGTGTAATGGTTGGTAGAATTTTCTCCTTCATTTTGACTTTGGCTAGGTTGATTACCTTGTGCCTTGGGGATGTCCTATTTGCTCTCCTTCACCCCAAGTGTCCCACATTGCTTCGCTGTGATTTCACTGTGTTCCTTCTGAGAAGAGCTATCTGTAGGTAGACATCTGCCTGCAATTTACACTGCTTTTCTTGAGAGCAGCATGCTCACAGACTGTTTCTAGTCCACCATCTTCCTCTGTCTTTTTTGAATCAATTTTTTTTCTAAACCTAAAACCATTCCCTTTCCCTTCGAGCCCACGAGTGCCAAGCTTCTCTTGAGGTCTCCTCCTGATGGCGGCTTCAGGATACTCTTTCAGCAGTGACAGCCAAACCTCATGCCAACTCCTGCTGGAGGCTGCAGGGGGAAACTTTCTTTTCTTTCTGAGTTTTTCTGATCCATATTTGGTTGAATCCGTGGATGGGGGTACCTGTTGATATGGGACTCATGGATATGAAGGGCCGACTGTAAGTGCTTGATACTTTTTCTCTTTATTTACTAGTTCTCAAGATAATCAGTTGGCTCCTTGTCATCTTCTAAAGGTGATCATTCCCTTTTTTAAAATTCAAAGTTTCATTATAAACTAATGGATTTAAATATATTTTGTGTATTTTAATTCATTGCAGTTTTTATGTTATTTGAAGCTGAAATTGTCTCATCTTTGATAAATGGAAACCTCTGAGTGTTGGTTTTGGCAGACCGTATTATCTTTGATAGCTTCCTTGCTATGTGGTATGATAAGATGTTCCCAGTTGATCTTATGAATTTCCTTCCCCAGACCTGCAATTAGCCATTTTTCCTAGAAGCCTGGTTTCTTTTAGAGGAAATGGTATTTTAAAACCACAGTCTGTGTATTGGGAATACTCGTTGCTACTAGGGTGGTCATTGTTTCTAGGCCTTTTAAGTGGACAGAATTCATGCTGATGCTTCCAATTTAAGTTCAGGACCACACAGTTTTTACTTTTATTTTATGTCTGTATCTCTTTTCTTCCTCATCAAGACTTGTGGTTCTTAAGAATAGAGGGAATGCCAGAATTAAAATATTTCATAATTACCCAGTTGCTTTACTCTACAGTAAACGTAAAACAGTCTCAGAATAATAGTACTCTAATAAGATTAATTAAAATAGTTAAATTATTTTTGCATATGGTCTTCCTATTCTTCCATTTTAAAAATAGTTTTATGTGCATATATGTAGCCATTGTATACTATATGCTGTCTGTTTTAATACTCTCTCATTTAATTTTAGTTCTGCATGTAACTGGATATTTAATATTCACCATCAGTCCTTGTGTTGATGTCTTTCTAATCATTTTAGTTTGCTGAATCTTATTCTCTAGATCGTAAGATGAATAGTCTCTGAGTTTTTGCATGTTAATAGTTATTATACTGTACTTATTGTACGTGAAAGTCTGTTTAGCTGGATAGAAAAATCCTTGGCATATATTTTTGTTTCTTAAGCGTCTTAAGCATGGTAATGAATTTTCTTCTGACATACAGTGTTTCTATTGAAAAGCTTGATAACTCACGAATTGTCTTTTTATTAAAAGTCACTTTGTGTCTAGATGCTCAAAGGATTTCATCTTTTTCTTTAAAGACTAGTAATTTTATCAGAATATATCTTGATTTTGATTGTTCAATATTCTTAGTTCTTAGGAACATGGTATGCCTTTCAACGTGTAGTTCAGGTCTTTTTTTGTTTGTTTTTGAAAAATGTTCTTAAATTGTAGTTTTAGTTTTCTGTTCTCTTGCTTTTCTTTTTCAGGTCTACAGGTTACTCGTCTACATATGTTTGATTTTCTTTACCTACATTCAGTATTATCACTTTCTCTTGAATCCATATTATCTCTTTCATTATTTCATTTTGATTTTTTAAAAATTTTCTCCTTTCCACCTTCTATTTAATATTATCTTGTATTTATTCATCCTTGTATTAATATCTCTTCTAGCATTATTTTATGAAGATGTTTTAAATTTCTAATTCTTTCCTGAATTCTATAACCTAATTTCTGAGATTTTCTGATTTTGATTCATGTTGCTCCTTCATATCTATATCATAAGTGGTAGGTTAATGTGTTCATCTGTGTGTGGTTTTTGGCTATTTGGTGTGTCCCTATAGTTTCGTTATAGATGTTGTTTGTGGGTTTTTTGTTTTGCTATCAAGCTGCTTTATTATTAGGGATATTTGGCAAGATTCAGTCATCATCCCACCACTTTTTTTTTTTTTTAATTGCATTACCCTAAATCTATGTCTAATTTTTTTTACTCACTGTTACAGAGTTTGGTCACTTTCCATGTTTCATTTATTAGTCAAAAACATTATTTTAGATCACAGTATAATGTTATAAGTATGTATCATGATTTATTGAACCATTTGCTAATAAATGGCATTTACATTGTTTACAGATGAATGATAGAATAATCATGCTAATATAATTAATGCTGTGATGAACATTTAAACATTTTTATTTTTGTTGGTGGTTGCATTTTCAAAAGATTTGGCAGTTTATAAAGATACCTGTTTTCATGTTTTAGCATGCTTCATGATGATCCAAGCAGAAGAATTCCTGCTGAAATGGCATTGTGCAGCCCATTCTTTAGCATTCCTTTTGGTAAGCTGTATATGTCTTTTATTTTTTTCTTGGTCATTTGACAATCAAGTAAGATATCAGGAGTAATTTATATTACCAAGCTCCTTTGCCTGGTGTTCACCAATTTATTTGGGGGGATTTATATTTAACTATGTTATGATGAACTTTAACAGCCCCTCATATTGAAGATCTGGTGATGCTTCCTACTCCAGTGCTAAGACTGCTGAACGTGTTGGATGATGATTATCTTGAGAATGAAGAGGAATATGAAGGTTAGTGTTTTCTAAGTTATATTCTAATGCATCTTTCTTAACTAAGTCTGGAATAGATTTATCTCTTCATAGGATTCTCACATTTCCCTAATTTATAATGTCCTTTTGACTCTTTTACATATCATCTTTACCAAATCAATAAAGAAGATTAATTTTCCCAGCAACTTCTATCTCTCTGGTCTGTCTCTTTTAGCCTTTCTTTATGTTGTTATTTGTCCATTTGAGCTTTCTTTTTTTTGCTTTTAACTACTCATTCATTGAAGACATATTTACTGAGTACTTTCTATGTGCCATTGTGGGATTATTCCCTGTCTTTAGTATAGTAGAGGAGACAAATTTATAAATATACAATTATAGTGGTGATAATCTGGTCAGTTAAAAGCTAAAGAGGTAGCCGGAGTACAAACTTATTTTCTATGTTTAAGAATTTGGATTTTATCCCAGACATAGTAACATTGGAACATAACCTACATGAAAGAATTTTTTATCAAGCAGAGAGCAGTCCCTGGCTTATGGTAAGTATTCAGTGAATACTTGTTCTTTGTTGAGTGCAGTAAGGAATTATTAAAAATTGTAAGTAGAAGAAAGATATGATCAGACTTGTAGTTTACTAGGAACATTCTGGAAGTAGAGGAGAATGGACTAAGGCGGGCCAAACTTGGACCAAGGTCAACAGCTGTGAAGCATTTGCATCAACCTATTACTAGAGAGGCAATTTTGTATAGCAGTTAAGAGTATAGTACTGTGGTGGTTCCAGAAATTTTGCAAAGGAGATGAGAGCCTTGAAGATGAACATAGCGGCTGGCTATTGGAAGTTGACAGTGACCAACTGAGAGTGATCATTGAAGCTGATCCTCTTACAACTACACGAGAAGTTGCTGAAGAACTCAACGTCGACCATTCTATGGTCATTCGGCATTTGAAGCAAATTGGAAAGGTGAAAAAGCTCATTAAGTGGGTGCCTCATGAGCTGACCGAAAATCAAAAAAATCATCGTTTTGAAGTGTCATCTTCTCTTCTTGTACGCAAAAACGAACCATTTCTCGATTGAATTGTGATATGTGACCAAAAGTAGATTTTATACAACCATTGACAACCAGGTCAGTGATTGGACTGAGATGAAGCTCCAAAGCACTTCCCAAAGCCAAACTTGTGCCAGAAAAAGGTCATGGTCACTGTTTGGTGGTCTGCTGCCTGTCTGATTCACTACAGCTTTCTGAATCCCGGTGAAGCCATTACATCTGAGTATGCTCAGCAAATTGATGAGCTGCACCAAAAACTGCAGTGCCTGCAGCTGGAATTGGTCAACAGAAAGGGCCCAGTTTTTCTCCATGACAACGCCTGA